>JAPSGF010000227.1:153124-163624 GCA_035772895.1 Perdix hodgsoniae | reverse complement strand
TTTTTTTTTTTTCCTGCCCTCCACAGATCTGCCCAAAGAATCACAAACAGTTTTCCTCCTTCAAATCCTTCTCTGGTGAGAGAGATAACAATACACCCCCAATAGTCTAACACCACTGGTAGATCTCAAAGCACTTGATAAAGTTGCACAGGTTTCATGAGAGCTATTTTTCAGGGGCAGAGAGAGGTGAAGTTACTTCACTAAAGAGCTAACCTAAGTAGCTGAATCAAAAAAGACCTTATTATAGTAACACAAAAGTGTCGTTTGAGATACTACGATTTGACATCATCCCAAAAAATATAATGCTTTAGGGCATGACTCCATAGCCATTAACGTTTGTGTAAGGCTTTCCATTGACATCGGTGGAAGCTGGGTCTGCCTTTTAAAAGCTATCCGTTCATCCACTCAGACAAGCTTTTTTTTTTTTTATTCCCATTTGCAGCTGATGTTCTGCAGCCTGTTTTCTGGAAAGCGACAACTTTTCCATTTTCACATAGAGCAACGTTATTTCCATGGTATGCCAGTCTGCTTGGGATGTCATGGCGTGGCTCACAGCAAACACTAACGTGACATGACAGGCAGATGCAACTCTCTGAGCTCTGCCTCGGCAGGACAAGCTGGGGAAGAAGTTTAAAGCAGCTTTTTCTGAGGAGTGTGATGGAGAGAGAGAAGGAAGGGAGCAGTCAGTCCACATTTTCTGCTTCTGGACGGTGAGACCCCAGTGTCACAGCCCAGCATTTCTGTGGGCACAGTACTACAAAGGTGCTGACATCACTGAGAGCCAATTGGGTGGCAAGGGCTCCACTGGCCAGCTGCAGCCACCAGAGTCCCCATCTAGGTGACGCGTTTCTCTGCCTGACCTCCCAGCTTGCAGTCACACTGCTGAGCTGTGTGAGAGCTTGGTTTTGCCTCTCAAAGCACCCAGGAGACATCCTTTAACAGAAGGACAAAAGGAATAAATCATGTAGCTACCCAGACTGTAATGCCTTGGAGCGAAGCCAAGACACTAAGGCACAACACGCGAGTACAGGAAGAAGGAAACGTCCCACATCTGATGGCACAGAGCAGCTCGAGGATGTCTGAGAAGCAGAGCCCATCTCCAGGTCAGGCTGAGCCCCAGGGAGATGGAGAGCTCTGGCAAGGAGCTGATCCAGCAAAGTGTAGCAGCCACACTTCCTGGCTCCAACCCTTCCTTGTCCTGTAGATGCTTCTCTGCTTCCCTGAGAAAAGAAAACTCCCAGCAAAAGCAAGCATTGCATCAGGAATTTAATAGCATCATGCAACCTCGAGCTAGCACCTGTTTCATAAGGCGTTGTATTCCAGCCACAGCTCTGATGCCATCACTCGTTGGATGGGGTGAGTATTTATGATGAACCCAGAGCCTGCATTAATTCATTTACCGTGATCCATCAACTGGAAGACATCCCCTTAGCTTCAACAGGGTATTGGCTCGAGCCCACATACATCAAACTATATCTGCAACATCCAAGCTGTCCCCATCTGTTACCCTGACTGTGAAGTTTACAGATGAGAAGCAGGAAAAAGTTATAAAACGCAGTGTGCAAGCCCTGATCTTGTGCAGCCATACAACATACACAACTTAATTTCTCACAGCGAGCAATCTCAGATGTCCTGGTGGACAAGCAATGACACAGAGATGTCAGCACACATGCCAGGATTTCAGTGTATATTGCTCAGCCACCTGCGGAGTACAAGCACAATTAAGGTCAGCTCACAACTCGCCAGGCCCCAAACGGGCACTTTCCAGGAGCTTCAAGCAGGTTGAGACAATTAATAACAGTCGTTATTAATGCCCACTAACATCCACTCCGCAGCCATCGAGGAAACCGCAGAAGCTGGAGGAGCGCTCAGCTCTGCCCCGCGAGGCAGCTTTGCTGTCTGCAGCAAAGAAGGGCTGTATCGTTCTGCAGCCCACAGCCTCCTCTCACCCCTCCAGCCTGACCTGGAGCACGGCCTCCAAACCTCCCATTGCAGAGGCTGCCTCAGTGAGATGCACGACTCGGCTCGGCTCTACGAAGAGCCTCCAAAGAGGTGAGATGGCTTACGGATCTCATCCCAGAGGCAGCTCAGGGCATTCTGAGCCCCAGCTGCATGGGAACCCGAAATGCAGAGCCCCAAGCAGGGCTGGTGTTGGGAGAACAATGAGCAGCAGCGCCGGGAAGCGGCACAGCACTCTCAGCGCAGAAATTACTCCAGGCACAAAGAAAACACCAACAAAGATCACACTTGACAAAAAGAGGCAGAAATTTCACAGCAAAAGAGAAGAATAGACACTTTAAAAGCTGCTTTCATTTCACTCCACAGCTCTGTACACGGACAGTCAAGCACCAAAAACATTAGGACTCGGGGCACATCGCAGGTCACTAGGATTTCCTCATTTATTGCTTATTTCTTACATAAACCCACTACAAACACAGGACTCCTCTTCCTCTTTGTATTGTTTGGAAACAGTGAGACTGAATAGGATCTTTTCTTTCTCTCTCCTCTTCCTCTTAAGGGCTGCAGTAATGAGCTGAGGATATAGTTCACTTCTCTGAGAGGAGGCTATTAGAGCTGCTGCTAAACACCTACATCAGAGAGGCTGTAAAGCAGCGGCTCAGTCCTCTCCTCCTCCGGGAAGTCGCAGCTCAGCTCTACAAGGCCAGGAGGCACTGGTGGTGGGATTAACTCCTAGACATAATTTGCATGGGAAGCCCTCCCTGCGGGGCAGGCAGAGGGGTCCCGGGGCAGGCAGATCGGTAGGAGCACACTGCCAGCTCTCCTGCCTGGAACGGGGCAGCGGTGGGGAGTCCTGGGCAGGATGTTGACAGCTGCCTAAGGGAACAACTCCCAGCCCTGAGCAATTTAGGTTTGGGAAGCATCTGTCACCAGGAGACGCTGAGATCAGTCACCCCCAAGCCTGCTGTGACCCTAAAGTGATTATCACCTTAAAGTAGGTTAGTGTGCTAATAAATTAATTGAGCAGCAGGGTAGCCGGTTGTCTGAGGAGAGAAGGATTAAATTACCTCTCTGATAAATTCGGAACAGGATGTCCTGAGGGGAAGGGAAGAGCTGAACCTGAAGGAGTCCCACAGGAAATCCAAAGAATAAAAAGGAGGTGAAGCCCCGCTCAGCCCGGTGCCTGGCCTTGGTCGGGAACATCCCAGCAGGATGCAGAATGCCTTCGCCCCGGGCAGGAGGAGCACCAGCTGCAGCCAGAGGCCAGGCAGCACCACCACCACCTAGCAAATCAATCGCACTGGCAGCAACAGATAGCGAAGGGGATGCCGACTCACAGCTCGAGCTGCCACAAATCCAAGGGCTGTCACCAAACTATCAGCGGGATGAGATAAATGTTCCAGGAGTTCTTCTTCCCCTCCTCCCCCGAGCAGGCGGTGATTACTAAGGACATTTCCATGAGCGGTGTATGATCTTTATTTTTTTCATGCACAATGACCTTTAGAAGTACTGGCTAAGCTATTTGCATTGCCTAGCCCGGAGTTTCAACAGACAGCAGGAAGACGAGCATTAACCTTAATGGCTAAATCACTTCATGCCACTCCGAAGATCGAACACTCCCATGAGTAGGCGAAGGGCCGCTTCCATTTCATTATTACATATTTAAACAGCAACAAGCGCCTCTCGAGGCTCAAAGCTCCAGGTCTGCCATCGCTCCCTTGGCTTTTTGGAGGGTGAACACCCAGCCCATGGTGTAAGCAGCACCTCGGGCTGGCCTGGTGACCCCATGGCACCCTGCGGTACCCACCGAGAGCTCGCATCGCCCTGGGATCTCGCAGTTGTTTATTCTGGAGCAAAAGATTTCCGTAATGCCTAAGTTATATTTATACCCACAGTAAAAAGGCAGCATGAAGAGCGTGGAAATAAAATTGCAGCAACTTCAGCACACGGCTTAGGTGGAAATACCTGCTTTGGAGTGAGTTTATTTGTACATTCATAAACATGAAGCCCAAAAGGAGTAAGCGCTGCTGAAATGAATTCCTAGAAAAATGCGGCGCTCATGGCAAAATGTTTTTTGTTATTCAGCCAGCTCTGATAATTAAAACTACACACAGCCAAGGTCAAAAAATGGCCCTCTTCCAACGGGTATTTACTTCCATGGAAGGGTTTGCACTGATCCTGCGATTTCCCCACATAAGAACTCTCCATGCTCTCTCCAGCAGGCACGCAGCCACCTCTGCCCATGCAGCTGTTCCAGCAGCTCGCAGCTCTACTGGGCAAATCATTTCAGATGGAACGAGAGCGAATGCCATTGTAACCCAACTGCTCAAACCCACTGCGGCACTGCTGAATCCTCTCCCGCTTTGTCAGCTTTCAAAGCTGGTCCTTGCAGAGCCACGGCCAGTCCCTTAATTCAGTTTCAGGACACTGTCATGAAGCCTCTGCTCAGAGGTGCTTTGCAGCCCTCCCAAGAACCAGGCATGTGCTGCTCCAACAACCGGGTGCAATGGAGCAGCACCTCTATCTCCATCCATCTTTGCATTCAAAGAGAGCGTGCTGCCTGCCCACGCGCAAAGCAGCACTTCTCACCCAGCTCCTTGCTGCTCCCACCCACCTGCCTCATCCAGGGCTATTTCTATCTCAGAGAGGCTCAGGCTGCACAATCCCACAGTGAGTGGGGTTTTTCCTGTCCCAGCCCAAATGCAGTATGTTTGCAGACATGAAGCCACAAAGCAACCAGATGTGGGGCACCAGGGAGCCAGGAGCCCACGAGTGTCCATGGAGGGCATGGGATGTGGGTACCACAGCCAGCTGCCACAGGAAGGTCTGACAGGAACGTCTGTCAAACCCTCGTACTACAAACTACTGGAGAGGGAGCATGTGATGGTATTATTGAAGCTGGTATTGTGCTGCTGAGCAGCGCTATTCTTTGTGTCCCTTTGTCATCTGAGAGAGACTTTTGTGTCAGAATTTGCCTATTGCTTGTAATTCCGTGCAGGTCGGTGAAGTGCCCTATTTAAAAAAAAATGTCATCCGTTAGATTCCTCCATTCTCATTTTTCTTGATGTGCAATGCTGTCTAAATCAGTTTAAGATCAGGCTTGTACATCATCTCTGGAAATGAGTACAAATACCTCTTATTCCAAGTCAAATTAAATAATCCGGAAATATAGAGGCCACTCGCATATGTAATACAGAGAGATGCACAGCCTGGAGCTTCCTGCAGTGCCCACACCGCATCTGTCCCAGCACAGCAGCACTGGAGGACAGCACCAGCCCCATGCCCATGGCACACCCAGCTCAGAGCTGTGGGGTCAGCAGGAAGCAGCCGCCCTCCTGCCCTGTATTGCCTGCATTCCCCACGGCCCCAGCTGGGCTCGCTCAAGTCCGACGCAGCGACTGAGGGAAGTGGACTTGAGCATGGGACTTGACTAGCAGCTTTTATGAGCTTTACACAAAAAAATTATGCCTTTATAAAAGCTTAACAGCAGGTAGGCATAAGGCCATGAGAAACAGGGAGGTGGTAATGGTCTTTTGAAAGTAATTCCTTTCAACCATAAAACCAAGACTTGATGAAAATGATAAGCCATGGGATGTGGCTGCCTGATAGTGTATTAACATAAATGCTTCAAGAGGCAGCCGCAGCAGCCTTGCCAGCAGTGGGAATGGGGAGCAGCAGCCCCAGCAGGCAGTGCTGAGCTGCAGAGAGAGCCCGCTGCATGAGGGCAGTGGTAATTGATTGCTGGGCTGAGATCTGCCCTGCCTGCGTGGAGGGGCAAAGCAGCAAGAAGGTGCTGGGAACTCAAATGCATTCACGGCCCAACCCAACTCATGCTAGCCCATGCCACCCCATCCCATACCACTCCATCCCATGACATCCTTCCCCATTACACCCCATCCCATACCACCCCATCCCACGACACTCCATTCCACAGCACCCCATGACTCCCCATTCCACAACACCCCATCCCATGACATTCGACCCCACTCATTCCAGACACAACACTCCACTGCTCAGTGCTTGCCATGCAGAAGTGAGGATTTTGTTTCCACCTCATTTGCCATCTTTGCACCTTCTTCCTCACTTCTCCCAGGGAGAGAAGTAGACATCCCTGCAGAACAGGTTCTCGGGAGATGTGTTCCCAAATTCCCCCAGAGAGCTGCTCCCCCACTTCCCTCCTAGCCCATGCCACTACAGAGCTGCACCTACCCACTGCCCTTAATGGACTGATGGTTACAAACCCAACTTCTGACAAATGATTTTGCAGAATTCAAATGTCCCCTTACAAAACTAATATTCCAGTTCACTGGTGTCCCTGCTAGGAGGATGCAATTTGGCTGCACAGTCTATTATGTTCCAGAACGTGAAAGGTCAGGCTTAAATGGGATTTTTCATTGTAAAAGTCACCTACATGAATGACACACAGTACCACCAAAAGGCATTTGTAAAGCGGAATCCAGGATTACAGATGCACCGTTTACTCCTGTTTATCCCCCAAACAGAAAACTGGAAAATGTTTGCCTTTCCCAAGCATTCAGCTTAAGAAATTTCTTAGAGCTTTGCTGCCCTTCGGTGAGGTTGGGATTCATTCTAGTGGGCATGAAGTGGGCTGTCACCCAAGGGCTGTGAGCATAGGGGATGACGGTGAGCTGCCTTGATGTGTTGGTGCCTGGGTGCCAGGCACGACCCATCTCTCCCCCAGGACTCAGCCCCGTCTCTCCCCATCCTCTCTCAGATTTCTCTCCACGCTTCTGATTTTTACTACCAGGATAAAAGGTGTTTGAATGCAGCCTCCTCCTAGGAGTGAGGAAAAAAGGATCAAGATGTGAGAGTCAGGCTGAGAGGGGAAAGGTTTTGGGGACAAAAGAGAACAGAGCTTCTTTGCACTTTCAGGATCACGCATCCTGTTCTGGCTTACTGCAGAAGATCCAGAAGAAAGGCAGAGCCCTTTCAGCAGGGAAAGGCACAGAAAGGTTCAGCACAGAGAGCAGCGGGAGAGAGAGCAGCACCATTATCTGACAGAAGTAGAAATAAGACTGGGGGAAAGAATGACTTAAAAATAAAAGGAACATTAAAACCAACGTTTCTAGGAGCATACATGTGTGTGTTTCTTTCCAGGAGGAGGGCATTTGGAGGAATAAGCAGGGTTAAAGAGCCTCATTCATCTTCCCCTTACAACTGTGCTGACTCAGAACCTGGTCAAACAAGTTTAATCTTTTTAGCGGCAACAAAGAGAAGTGGAAGGAGGGTGGAAAGAAGCGAGATTGGATGGACAGAGAGGAAGAAAAGGAAAAAGCACAGAAAGAAAAACTTCCCTTCTATGGCTTTCAATTATTCCTTCCACCACGGAAATCTGGTTTGATGGGCTAAGGGGAAAAGACAATGCTATCAGAGATGTGAGGGCGTCTGTCCTCTGGGTGAGTGCTGTCCTGGGGCCCTGTGGAAACAGGATCCATGGGGATACCCCACTCTGCAGCCCCAGGGCCATAGCACACTGCTGGCTGACAGCCCATGCACCCCCTGAAACACAAACCTGAGTTAGCCTTAAATCCCTTAGCCTGAGCCAGAAAAATATCAGGGTGGGGTAAAATATCTCCTTTTCTCCTTTTTGGAGACAACAGCATGAGGATTCTTCCTTGTTTCAAAGGGAGACATTCATTAGTGGCACTGCTCTGTAAAACGACCATCACCCACAGGGGAGAGAATAGTTTAAAAAAATCAGCTACACCGTACAAAATAATCCTACACTGGCTGGAAGATGAGGCCTTTTTCATCCTTAATTTCTGTAATTCCCAGTCATGCTGAGTATGATGCATCCTCATTTATAATGTAAGAGTTAAGGTTGGGGCAACAATTATTTTCAGGATCCTATAATCTCAACTGTAAAATTTCACCCCAGGCTGAAAATGAAAGAGCAAATCCTTCACTTTGGCATGAGCTCTATAAGACACAAAGCAGTTCCACTGCTAGCGAGTTACGCAAATATAAATGCACATTAGATTCCCCACTTAACGTTTTTTTTCTGATCTTGAGCCAAAAATAAGATCTGAACTGAAATATGAATTTTTCATCTCATGTTTCTGATCCAAAACGTAAAAGCAGACTTCCGAGGCTGCAAGCATCCACCTGTCCTCACCCACCTCCCCAGCCCTGGGGTTGGAGCACTGAGCACACACCCTGCAGCCGTTGCGCTGCAGCACTGCCAGCTCCCAAACAGCTCTTTCCCATCCTGTTCACAGCCCTACCTGCCAGCGAGCTCCGGAAATTCAAGGGAAAATCCAGCCTGAATGAAGCAATATTAGCAAATGCTGCAAAACACAGAGTTCTGCTCGACAACAGAGGTGTGCACAAACGCAGACTCCCAGCTTTGCGGCTGATGTGCAAAGCAGCACCTGCACCCACCGGGCCTGGTGCAGAGCCCTGCAGTTCCCCTGATCTGCTGCAAGGCTGAGAGGAGGCGTTTTGATGGGAAAGTTCACGCTCTGCCCTGTCTCCTCCCTGGTCAGGCCACAACAGAGCCTTTTGGGTCAGAAAGGGGATGTTCTGACATGACCCTGCTTTGCAAATGCAGCCACGTGAGCCCTGCAAAGCACGGCACGCACTGAAACCGTGAGAACCATCAGCGGTGGGAGCTGGCCCTGTGGCTCCAATCAAGCTCCCACCTGGGGCCTGATCCTGCTCCGGTTTGCAACACCAGGAGCGGCAGTGCTGTGGGGTGAGCTATGAGCCCTGCAGCCAGACCCTGCCCTGCTCCTGGCCCCGTGCAGCATCACCGCTCCACACAGGGTGCTGGCAGGGGGCACCCATTCTGCATCCCCCGCAGAGATGCTCCAGTAGGAGCCTCAGTGCATGGATGATGGGAGCCACTCCACAGAGAAATTCCCGGCAGTGCTTTCTGCCCTCTGCTCCTTCCATTCAGTTCGATTTACTTCTTCTTCTTCTGCAAGGCAGAGCTCTGTGCCCTCCCAGCCAGACACTGCACAGCACACAGATACGGAGAGGAGCCTGAGGAGGCCACAGGACTTAAGCACTTCTTTCGACCGTAAAACTTGGCGGAGTTATGAGAGGCTTGGGAAGCATTAATTACCATTATTGTTGTTCCAGCCATTAAAAGGAGGAATGGTCCCTGCTCTGGAGAGGTCTGTGCTGCTCTGATTTGGGAAGGCATCCCAGGCCTGCCCTTACGGCACTGCTTAAAATTCATCTCATGTTGAACCACTACCCTAATTTGGGCCACAGTAAGCAAGTGCTTAAGTGATTTTTTTTCTTCCTCCAAACAGAGCCAGGGAGGAAGAACAACAAAAGGGGATTTTCCCTTTCAAACCACTGCGCTGTTCCAGCAGCCACAGTCGGGCTGTGCCTGCAGCAGGGTGCACAGGGAGACCACAGGGAGCAGAGGTCCTGCAGCAGCTCCATGAGTCTTGGGGTGGAAAGGGAGGAAAGCACTGATCGTAAACCTGACTGCAGTATTTACACAAGGCTGAGAGACGGCAGAATTATATAATTTGCTTGGTACAGATTTGCTGCTCAATTTTGCAAAATGTAGCGTGTGATGCAGATTGCTATGAGTGTTTGTTTTTAAATACCAGATTAAATGGGCACATAAAATTACCGTAGCCTTGAGCTGATCCATTGCTCTATGACATTTAACGTTGGGTTGCATCAGTCATGCCATGTTGCGTTGCATCACATAATGTAATGTGACATGACTGATGAATCCAGATCTCCTGCTTCACCACCAGGGAAGCCTCACCAGCCCGAGAGCCATCGCCCAGACCGCTGGCGCAGCTGGTGCTGCCGCGCTGCACCACCTCCTGGACTCCCATGCAGAGCCCTGCAGCGTGCACACACACAAGGGAGGGACCAGCAGGGTTATCAGAGCCTACATATGCCATAATAAGATGGTGTAGTTTTCGATTTCCTCCCCTGGCTTTGAGCATGGTGACTGCACTGTGCCTTGTGCACCCATGGGTGGATTCAGGTTGGGATGTTTCCCATCCCAGCCGGGAGCTGTGGGCTGCCCAAGATGGTCCTGCACCTCACAGAGCTGTAGGAGGAGTTGCTGCACAGCTGAATGCAGAAATCTTAATGCTTTCAGATCCACTTCTCCTGCAAAAGCCCCCCAGGGCCTGGCTGCAGGGTGCAATTCCCCCACTGCACATCACAAAGTGCTCTGTATCCCAGCCCTGCCAGGCAGCTCAGAGGTCAGAATGGCTGCAGGCTGGCAGAGGGCTGCATGCCCTAAGTGGGCTGATGAGATGGGGATGGAAATCCACGCTAAGCTGCAGGGAAGCAAAATGGATTGGAGAGAGCATTAGCTAAATCTCCCACTGAAAGGAGCAAGGGGGTTTCTGTGCTGCAGGTTCTGCCTTTGAAGCAGGGGAGATAATGTTCTTCCTTAGGCTGGGGACCTTGTGCTGGAGGTGAAGGGATGTGCACAGCTGCAGCATGAGGAGCTGCACAACATGCCCCCAGTCCTACAGATGCTCTGAGAAGGAAACAAAGCAGCTGATGGCAAATCACAGCTTTTTTCCCAAGTAT
>JAPSGF010000227.1:135939-148707 GCA_035772895.1 Perdix hodgsoniae | reverse complement strand
CACGGTGCTGTGCTGCAGCCCTCATCCTGCACCAGGAGCATCCTTGGGTCCTGCTTCACTGTGCCACTGACATAAAGGCCTCCTCATCAGGCAGAAATCTTAAAAAAAAAAAAAAAAAAAAAAAAGCAATTGATTTTCAGAAGAGCTATTCACCTGGTAACTGTCCTCGAGACACTCCTGGTCAGATTTTCCACCAAATTTAACACCTTTTATGTCATACTGGAAATACAGGCTCTAAGAGCGTAAGGCATTTATTGTTAAGGTTTATTTTATTATACAATATTACAGTCATTCGAGATAGATTGTATCCCCTGGCAGTTTCAGGGAAGTTTTTTCCTTGTATTCATTAGAAGGAAAATAAAGTGGTTGCAAAAAAAACTGGGAAATCCCCAATTTCAGTTAAATTGAGAGCATTTCAGGGACTTCACCTTCAAGAAGGCAGCAAGATAATTTACATTCTGACCTAGATTTCTAACCCAAATGTATTTGCCTGAATGTGAAATGACATTTCATTTGCTCAGGGGTTCTATTTATTTATTTAATAATCAGGGGAAAGGAGGGGAAAGATCCTACCAAAAGAATTGGGAAGAAAAGAGTGTAATTCTCTGGTCACGCATAAGGAAGGGATGAGCGGTCCCTGGGAGGTCACTGTGCCTCTGAAAATCTGCTCCAAGTGCTTTGCACAAAAGCAGTGCTGAGCCCAAGCATAACTTCAAGAGGCACATTTGTCCAGTAGCACCTTAGGCCATGGTCACCTCTGTGCCAGTACCAGTTCATGTGGCATCAGGAGCTAAGCTAACAGTGAAAGAGCCCAAAGATATTTGGGATCATACAAGACAGTTCCCAATGTTTCTGGAAAGCTGGTGTCCCAAACAACATGAAATTAAGACTTATACACAGAGGAAAAACACTATCTCCATCTATGGAAGAGTCCATGAAATAACTCTTCCACCAAGGAACACTCTGGAACATCAAACTCTGGAAGCTTCCAAGTTTCCTCCCCAGCAAATTCCACCCTGATAGCTCAACAGTCCGGCTCTGAAGAGGACCAACAGCTGCTGTTTTGCAGGACGGAGAGCACAGGCAGCAGATGAGCAGAGAGGAGATTCCTGGTGGCCCCATGGGCACCTCCACCTCTCCTCCTGAACTCAATACCCCTCTAAACCAGGGCATTGCATCACTCATAGAAATATCTCACCAAGGACAGCATTTCACATTATGTTTGTATCCTAGTTTCATGCAATCCTTCCCTGCACTCCTTCTCTCCACAAATTTCTGATGGGATCTCAGTGTACTGGATGGCTCTGGAGGAACAAGGGCAGCTGCAGATCTGCGCCAGGCAGTGGCAGGACCCTCCAGAAAGCCCTTCGCATCTCACCACCTAACAGATTCTATGAAAGACACATAAGGAGGAAGAAAGAGCCTTAATGGTGCACCGCAGAGCTAATCATCATAGCGAGAAGCCTTTGTGCATTGTGAAGTGCAGGTCAAAGCAGCTCAGCTCGAGTGCAGTCAACAACCCCTTGTTCTGACACAAACAGATGCTCATCACAGAGAGAAAGATGAAAGGAAAAAGCTGGAGAAAATGACATAATCACAGAGTAGCACCTTTGAATATGAGTGTGCTAAGATAAAACTTGCCCCTGCCCTCCATCCACTTACCAGCAGGTCTCTGGAATAGTTATGCCTAGTACATGACAAGAATTTAGTCATTAGCTCCATATTTGCTGGCAGCCAATGCCTGACCTGCTGAATTCATCTGGCTAAGAGGTTTATTTTCCCCTACTTTAGTCCTGACAGCCTCATCTTTCAAAAGGCACACACTTCTCTGTTCTAGAAGAAGCTTAACATGGTCCATCTGAGGACGTGAGGAGCTCAGAAAGATTTCTAAGGCAAATGCCTGAAGTACACCTCGACTCCTCCAGTTGGGGACCCACACGTGGCCACCAACACCAACCATTTAAGACCCATCACACACTTCGGTGACCATGGTGTGTCCTGTAGTGAGCATGGGTCTATTCCCGTCCTTGCAGCCTTCCTTATAGCTTTCCTCAGAGGTGTCTCCAGTGCTCACATGGCTGCTGTCACCAAAGATGTGCTGTGTCCCTGCACACACATGCTTGGAGCCTGGCCAGGAGGGCCCTGTCCCTCTCACCAGCTGACTATCACCCCCAGGCTTCATGCTTCGGGTGCCAGGCAGACCTTGCTCTTTAGCCCCAGTAATTAAGACTGTTTTGACTCTGGATATCCACAGCTCAGTCCCCACATATGATTCATCTGAACTCTGGCTGGATAATGAGAGTTAGAGCTGTGCTCAGAGGAGCTCCCATTGTTCTCTGGCCCTTTGTGTCCCTGCCTGACGCTCCCCACCACCTGCCTCCCTTCCAGCCTTTTGAAGAGGGATTCTCTGCTCCCTTTGTTGCTCTCCTTGTCCCAAGCTGCCCACACAACAGTGAGGCACATTTGGACCTCCAAAATAAGCCAACAAAGAGGCAGGAAGGCATGGGCAATACCAGCCAGTGGGCACCCAGCTATGGCGAGCACTGAGCTAAGACAATTCTCTCCAAAACAGCACACTGAAATAACAAACCATCCATTCAAGCCTGCAGACTGTGAATATTGCTAAGGGAATAAATTGCCTCCAGCTACCTTGAGCTCTCCTGGCCCCAGCCCACTAACTTGTTTATGCCTGCAGGTCACAGGCTCATTCATTGTGCCTCACCTGATGCATCCAGAAACACCAACCCCCCCGCAGGCTAAGATCTCACGGCCAAATTAACTATGTTAATCAGCAGCACGCAGTTCTCCCACCAAGCTGGGCACAGGGCTGCTGCTCACTGCTGTGCTCCTGCCCAGGTGCAGCTGCCTTCACAACACAGCCCCTTCCCACTGCAGAATGCCTGTGTAGATGTGGCACTGCTGGAGGAGATAACTGCTGCTGGGAAGCTGCTTTGCACTACAAGGAGCACTTGCATATACAAAAAGGCTTATAAAAAGCTGTGGTATGAGGAAGCTACTTATTGCTGTAGCTTCAACCAAGTATGACATGTAGGGGTTCCACAGCGCACATCTGCTAAGACCTGACAGCATAAGGTTATTTTTCACCTAGGTTATTTTTTTAGCTCCCTCTGGTCCTTCCTTTACACCGCATGGGAGGTTCACTGCACTCTGAAGAGCCTTGGAGCCTGCAGAATGCTTTGAAGAGGAGTGCAAGAGAAGGGCAGGATGCTCAGCAAAGATGAGCACCCACCCAGACAACAGCAGTGGCTGTTGCGAGGGCTGCATGCAAGTGGTATGGGGTGCAGAAAGGGCTGCAGGCAGCAGGAGAGACCAGCAGGGGGTTGCAGCTCATCCCTGGCCATGGTCAGGGCAGGCGCTGGTGGCCTTGGTTCCAGGGAAATGGGACCAGGGCTTTTGCAGCCACTTCCCATGTGACACAACTGCAGTGGTGGGAATCTGCCTGCGGAAATTCCCCCGTGTCAGCAAGGCTGCACGCAGAGCAGGGCTTTCCCTCAGCCAAGCCCTCCACAGATCACATCCTTATTTTTCCCATTCCCACACTGCGCTCGCATCGTTATCCCAGTGCCTCGTTAAGCAGCCGGCATTCGTCAGCATGCTAACCCCATTCAAACCAGCAAGCTGCTGCACAAAGAAACAAGAGCAGCATCCAACCCCCCCTTTCAGCGTCCACCCAGACGCTTGGCTCTGCCTGATCAAAGCCTCCCAAGGAGCTGCTCACAGCACGGACGGTGCAGACAGCTTATCTGGGAGGCCCGATGCAACAACCAACACGCATGGCTTTAGCCTAGTTTCCTCAGGAAATGAGGCTGGTTGAGTCACAACTATTAGTCACAGTGCCTAATAGATGCAGAGCCCTTTGGGTGATTTCAGAGAAAACTGACAAAAGGGGAGTCCCCGAGGCATCGAGTTTTTGGGTGACTTTGCAGCCAGCAGCACCCAGCTGTGGGTGTGGGAACCAGACAGTACCCACTGACATGAGCTGAACTTCAAACCTCTGAGATTCACCTCATATAGGTGATATTGGGATAGGACACGTCCCATGGAGGGGCGGCCAGCAGGAGCAGCCGGATGTCAGCTCGCTCTGCCGCAGTCCACAGTTTGCTGATTTATGTTTAAAACACAGACAATTAAATTACATGGGAGCTGATGCCGCTTAATGCATAAAGGCACTGAAATGCCAGGCCTCATCGGGTTGCCATGTAAATCACCATGGTTAACAGGGGAAGTGGGCGCACAAAATTGCATGGGCTGAGCATGCATCACCCAAAGCCCTGCTGCTGCAGAGCTGGTGTGTTTCATAGGGATGAGCAGGGCTGGGGGGACAGCCATGTGTTTGGGGATTATGCCCCAACTCAAGTGGGCGAAACAGAGGGCAGAGCTGGAGTCCAGCAAGCATCCTGCTGGGAAAACAGCATGAGGCCTGCTGAGCTCCAGATGGGGTGGGCATGGAGCAGAGGGTGCTACCCCACATCGCCCTGCCCATCCCCAGCTTCCTCCATAGGTGCTGGGGCAGGCAGCTAGCTGACTAATTAACCCCTTCTCTCAGTGAGTCTTTCCTGTCACGTGTCTCTGAGTGTGGGATGACATGGGGACCAAGGCAGCGACTGTTCTCACAAGGTTCTGGATGCGTGGACATGGGGGATTTCACAGGAAACATTAGCGCTGTCAGAGGTCACCCGTTCCTGTGAGAGCTCTGCAGCTCCAAAGAGCAGCCCTCGCGAGCCAATTAGCAACAAATGTGACAGATCTGGATGTTATTTATTTAGCATTTAGCAAACAAAACCAGATTTCAGCTGTCTACACAGGACGCAAAGGCTGGCAAGGTCCTCCTAGTCTGCCTGCACCATGGTCACAGAGTGTCCCTGCAGAGGTGCAGATGGTGATGGGAAGGGGTGAAGGACACACCCCGCAGTTACCACCATCACATTCCCAGCCCCTTCTCAGGCACACAAGATTATGGAACAGTAAATTGAAGCTGAAGAAAAGGAAACCCTTTTTTCCCCAGAATGCACGGTACAGCTTATTACCACCCGGTGTGGTAGCCAAGGGCATGAGGTGTTTCAAAAGAGGACAGAAGTATAAACAGGGAGCGGATCTGGCTATCGAGCATCCCCATGCTTCCTGCTGCTGGGTAGTGGACGCTTTGCCTTGGGACAGCTCATGGGGCATGTGCCTTATTTTTCAGAGTTGTCCTCAGCATTTGCTGCTGGCTGGTGTTGATAGAAGAGCAAAGAGCAGAGGGCTGAGCCTTGAGCTTTGCTGACCCGGCACGGCCATGATTGCATTCTCCTCACACATGGGGAGAGTGCTAAGAAGCAAGCTGAGACTCAACAGTGCCCTGGGAGAAGCCTACAAGCAAGCTGGCTGCCTGCTGCTAGACAGGTGTGCCAATAAGCGGGGATTTAGATGCAGGTATCAGTCTCCACTGGGCACAGGATTTTTTCTCTAATTAGTAACATGTGCAACAAGTCAGCCAATCCCATGAAGAGCCCTTGCTCAGCTCTGGTACTGCGGCAGAGCCTGGGGGTGAATTTCCCAGCATGTGTCAGTGCTGGCACTGCTGGGCACCGAGGGCTCAAAGCTGAAACCTGTCTCGGTAAACAGCACGAGGCCCTTGCTGACAGCCCAGGAGGGCACCTCTCCTTGTAGCACAGTGGGAAAGCCTACTGGAAGCATGGGTCAGACCATTATCCTGCATGTTTAAGGGACAGGAAAATGTGAAATCCCCTTTGCCGCCACCATAAACCCAACGTGCTGCTGCTTTGTCCATACGGCGAGTTGTTCAGCAGAAGCAGCACGTGGTGTGGCTGGATTAATCACTGCCACTCACTGGTGTGGTTCACACACACATCAGCCCAGCAGGAGTAGTACCAAGCTTTGTCATCGCAGAAGTACTTTTCAAATATACATAGAGCAAACCTAACTTCAAAGATCCTGAAAGAGAAACTTCTTTCACATGATATCCCAGGCTCAGCCTCTACAGAGCACAAACAGAAGGGATGAATGATGCTGGAAACAACAAAGAGAAGTAAATTGTCTCCTCTGGATGAACTCAAGCTTAAAATCTAAAAAAGGAACTTGTCTTGCTTTTGTCTCCACTGAAAATCCACCTCCTGCCAGGACAATACACCACTGTTTGGGAGGCCAGAGGCAGCCAGAGAGTTGGGCTGCAGCTCTATTGACAGCCCCAATCGCCAGGGAAACAACGCAAACCAAGCATTTGCTTTGATCGGCTCATTCAGATCCCCATCATATTAATGTGATATGTTAATTAATAGTAATAGCTCGCATCTCTGAGGTGCTCATTATTTATCTATCCCAAGACAGCTCCGCCAGCACTCACTCACAGACCTGAGAAGCGAGGTGTGCAAGGGGCTTGTCTCTCCTTCCCAGGGGACAAAGTAGGGATGTGAGCCCCAGAGACAACAGGGAGTTCACGGGGCTGGGACAGGCTTGGCATGCCCCGCACAAACCCCATGAGACGCCCACCTCCTCTGGCTCACACAGACGTGAACACAAATGCTAAGCAGACAAAGCAGGCGGGGTTTCAAACGCTCACTGCAAGCCTCTCATCACAGCGTGATGAGTGTGACACGGCCTCACCCAGAGGGACCACATTTCCGCCATTCAGCACACTGGGACAGGGGACATGGGCAGCACTTCAGAAAGCAGTGGTGAGCTGCAGGAACGTGGCGCAGCACCCAGCAGCCGTGTGTCACTTAAGGAGAGGCATCCCCAGCCATTATATAAATTGCTGATTCCCCATTTAACAAGTTAGCATTAATATTTATTGCAGCATGTTCACAATTGTAAAGATCTTCATTTAAAATGTTTTGTGCCTCACACCCTGTCAGCAGGGAAAGCACTATAAGGCAGAAAGCAGGCTTGCAGGCTCTAATGCAAAGTGATGGCTCCAACTTCAGAAGGGAAGCCTATTTCCAGCAGGAACATCTGCTCTCGGCGTGGTAACCCGGTACCTCATCGCAAAGGCTGGGAGCAGATGGAACAAGAAAGTTTCTCCTGCTTTTGCTGCAGAGCTGTGGCAAGAGAGGTTCACCACCTCAGCAGATTGCTTGCTGGGCGGTGCAGGCATCCCAGCCTCGATCTCCGCAGTGTCTTATGCTCTCGTTGCAAAGCAAGCAGGGAGGAAAATGTGCTTTAATTGTTTTGTGCAGCAAGAGCAAACCCAATTTAGCTCCTGTGCCAGAAGACATGCTGCTGGTGGTGACGCAGGTTTCCATCTCTCAAGAATCGCAGCTCGTCTGCTGCAAAGAGGTTTGCTCGGTCTGAGTCACAGACATCAGGCAGCAGGGAAGTGAGAAGTGCCTGCAAGTCGGGGAAGGCAGGAGAGGAGCCCGGGTGAGTGGAACCCGGCAAGGGGAAGGTGAGAGCGCCGTGAAGCGAAATAAAAATGAAGGTGGAAAAGTGAGAAGAACTTAATGCTAAGATCTGTTAAACCTCCCTCTTGCAAAGCCTTCTGCAGGTACTTAACTTTGCAGACTGTGAGTAATCCAATTAAAGTTGTTAAATCCCGCAGAGGCTTAAATTCAGGGGAATTAATGATAGCGCGCAAAGTTAAGCGCACGCTTACTGGGTGGAACAGTGAGAAAAAGACTCTTCTGGAGAGAGAGTTTCATGACTTGGAACTTTTAGAAGTGGGAAAAAAAAAAAAACACCACCATCAAATGTCTCAAGAAATAATCTTTCTCTGGCTTGGAAGAAGCGTTTGATGTGACCTAAAAGTCTCCTCCATCTCTGACTTCTATTAGTCCATGGCAAGACTTAAAAGGTCATCTAGTCCACCCCTTTGCTAATACAGGATTATTCCCAACAGCACACTGCCTGTTACTTTGTCCAGTCCAGTTTTAAATGAAAAGCCTTGCAAAATTTCCTCTTACCAAAGGACCATTATCCCTCCAATTCTAATGTGTTTCTTTTTGTCAATAGTTCTGTCAGTATAATGAAATCCTTACTGTGCTAAATTGCTAAAAAAGATCTAAAAGTCGAATCTTCTTCTAATATGACATGAAAGTGCTAGTATAAAAATAGGATTGTATTAGCGATTCTCCACTGTATTGTATTAACATCCTATTTCACTTAAGAGAGGCAGGACTGAATTATCTGTGGATTCTTCCAGCCACTACTTTTACAAAGCTGTGTATTTGGGGTTCAGAGCTGCATGACTTCCCATTACAGCGATACAATAAAATTTGATGAGGCATGCAAAACACTGAGGCAGGAGTTCAGGGCATGTGCCAAGCTGGGAGCCAGACCCCTTCTGCCTTGCATTTAGGCAGACACGACCTGGTCATTGAGGCTCCCAGGATGCTTGGCCTGGAATGCATGGGGGGAAATGCAATGTGGGTGATCTGTGCCCCTGGGTGATGGTCAGCCCGTGGCACTGGGATGCTCCGCGCCTGGGTGATGGGCAGCCCATGGCATTTAGACTGCTCTGTGCCCCTGGGTGGTGGATACTCTGTGGTTAAGCCATTGTATGGGAAGGTAGTGCTTCTGTCACAAGTGTCTGCGATCTCATCCAGTCTATTTCTCCACTTTATCCCTCTTGTTTTCCATCAGAAAAGGGACTAATCGTCCTTTGTTTGTCACAGGGTGTGTCCCTCCTGTCTGTCAAAGCCCTGATTTAGGGCAGATGCAGCACCTGTGCACAAAGGGCAGCACAGCTGGCTCCTTGCAGGCGTCGGGGCCCCAACTGAAAGCTCAAAGCCCACCCTGTGCCTTTCATCCTCCCTTTGTGACGCTGCATTCCTCTCCCCCCTTCCCCCCCCCACCGCCCCGCTCCTCCTCCCCCGGGGGGACAGAAGGATGGGGGGCACCGTGCAGGTAGAGGCCCCGGGGTACCGAACAGGACGGACCAGTCTGAGGAAAGCGAGATTTAAAAGCTCCTTTGTGGAAGAGCTGTGTGGAGGCTGGATGGGAAGAGAGGCTCTGTTTTTGCCGTTCCCAGCCAGGTGAGAAAGCGTTTAAACGAGGGACTGCACAGCCCTGCCCCACCACGATTCACACGAGTTTAATGCGATTTGCGTTATATCGTAATAGAAGCCAGCACTAACATAGTACCTTTTCTATATATATATTTTTTCTTCCTTTTATAAAACAAGTCGGGATTCTTTGAAAGTCCCCGAGCTCCACTGAAGCCATAGCATCACATTTACTAGGAATCCGGAATAAAAACCAAACAGTTTCATCTTGTTTCAGCCCTGTTCTCGTCGCCATTCCCAGCATGTTCTGCCGCCGTGCCCTCCCTGGGATTTACAGGGGTTTATTTTCCCAACACATGCTCCCTCGTTGCCATTCTTTTTCTTTCCCTTTTTTCTTTTTTCTTTCTTTTTTTTCTTTCTTTTTTTTTTTCTTTTTTTTTTTTTCCCCCTGCATAGCAGAAAGCTATTGAGCAGAAAGCCAGTGGGAAGCCACAGCTATTGTATCTCAGGTTTAGTTCCTTATCTGCTGAGGGGTCCTTTTGTGATTGTGTGAGGAAGGACGTGCAGACAGAGCCTTTTATCACCAGCACGGCATCTCCAGCATGAAAGGAGAGGCAGCGGGAATGCAGATGTGACGTTCGAGTATAAAAATCCACCATATGGTAAAGATTACTTCAGCTACGGTCTGGTCAAGATGTTGACACTTTGGTTATGAAAAGCAATATGTATCTCTCTCTTGGTGGTTTCTGTTCAAATTAAATGTTTTGTATCAGGCAGAGAACTAATAACGAGCCAGGTTTTCCCTTGACAGAAGAGTAGTAACAAATACGGAGTAATGTGAAAGCTGACTTGAAAATTACTATTCCCAAAGATGCAATAAATGTAGAGATAAGATTTGCTTAGAGGCCCTGAATGAGATAAATGCTAAAGGTGCTGCTGGTGGGAAGAGAGTCCAAGGGGAACAGGCAAAAGCAGAGAAGTAGCACTTCGAAGACACAGGTTGACCTGCCAACGTTGCTGCTAACAGAACGCCAGCGGGCACCGCTCTGACCCCACCACACCAATCTATTGCTGCCACATGGCCTGAGCCTTTGCCTCGCAAAAAAACAGCCTCCAACCAATTACATTCCAGAGGCACAGCCTAAAATAAACTTTGTGCATGAAATATTCAAAGCCCCCAAGCCTCTCCCGGAGGCTGAGCCCTGCAGCGGGCTCCCCACCGCCCCGCTCCCGCATGGCACCAGGCTGCACGCACCCCGTGCTGCTTAATGCAAGTTAACAGCGGCCGCAATGACTTATTTAAGAGCAGATCAAGAAACATCTCAGATCTCTTTGGAGACTTCAAAAGCAGCTGAATGCTACCGGTATCCTCCGATAAAGACACAGTTTTGCTGTGCTGTCTACCTCTGGGGACCAGGTGGAGGGATGGTGCGGATGGATGGAGCCCGCTGCCCCCTGACCCACCAACACAACAGAGAGGTCTCCTGAGCAAGATGAGCTTTGGGGAGGTCATCCACGGCTGTACCAAAGACCTTCAGCTGGGACTGAGAGCAGATGTCAGCCCCGCCTCAGTGCCAAACACAGCCAGGAGGGGTGGAGGCTGGAATGTCCTCCATCAACAGGTGACATCCCCACTGGGAGCCAAAGTTCCGTGGCCAAAATCCCCACCCCGGGCTGTTGTTGATAGGAGATTTGATATTGATTCACTGAGGCCCGGATTTCATCCTGTGATTTAAATCTAACTCCTCCAAAGAGAATAAGATCAATTTTACAGAGAATCAAATAGATAAAGAACAGCCTTTGAGCCTCTGCAGAACAGGCAGAGAGGAGACTTAAAAAAAAAAAAAAATAAATAAAAAATTCTTTCCTTATCTGGAAAGTGAAAAAAAAAAAAAATACAGAAAAAGGATAGAAAGAAACCTGGAGAATGTTGTTTGCTCATTTTTTTCCTTTTCCAGTCAAAACAACTCCGCCTCTGTCTGCTCACCGCACGGGCACCAAGGGAGCAGAGCAGCAGAGGGCTTCTCTGCATTGCTCAGAGCAATGCCAGGGGATCCGTCTGCCACCTTTTGCCCCAGAACTCAGCCCCCAGCCCCCACACGGGGCAGTCTCCATGCAGACAGGTAGGCCTCAGCGCCGCACTCATAGAGCAAAGCTACCGTGTTTGCACAGCCAGGCACAGGTGGAAGCTGGAGAAGTGCATGGCATTACAGCACTGGCGGGTGTGTGGGAGAGCAGCCATGGAAGGGAAAGGCAGGGGTTTGGGATGGAAAGGGGAAATCGTGGCACTGTGCTTCTCTTGCTGCCCCAGGCACCTTCACTCACCCTGTTGAGTCCTGCTCACATTCAGATGGTAGCAAAGGGACAGTATGACAAAGCGGGGTCAGACATGGAAGTGCGGATGAAGCAGAGGTGTGGAACTGAATTCTTTCATGCAAAAGACATGGTGCCCACTGATATTCAGTGCTTGCTGAATGTTTATGGAGACCAAACAGTGGGGTGTCAGCACAGTGACATTTGGACTGCCTGGGCAACATTTTCCTAGCAAAAAAAAAAAAACCATCACAGCAGCTGTGAAAAAAACAGTAACCTCTGCCAGTGCAGATTTTTATGAGTGCAGCATTCAGGCTCTTGTTCACTGCTGGTGAAAACACATAGCTCATGGTGGTGACTGTGTTGAAAAATCAGTGTTTTGTAGCTGAGAATTTGCTCTATCAAATAGCGTCACTGTGCCCTTTGGATCTGTTGTAGTTTCCATGAAAACAGATAGGAGGTATTACTTTTGGAGCAACCTACCTATTTTTCTTTGGAAAAAAAATTAAGCTTGGTTCATGATGGGGTGAATATTGTTCACCACCTGTCTCCCTTTATTGTTTTATTCAGGATTTTCCACAACACTGCAGCACGGCCACGTGCACACAGCTTCCCAGTGATGCTGCCCACACCCTGCCAGCTCTGTGATGTGTGCCCTAATGCCCAGCACTTGTCCCCAAAGAGCCTCCATTCCTGCTCCAGCCCTTCCCCACCACCTGTGAGAGGGCAGGGAGCTGCTGACAGGTGAGCTCCATAATTGTGCACCTGCTGATGTTTGTTCTCCGGCGGCTCTTAAGGGACCACAGGTTGCATCATCTTCAAAGGACAACAAAACAAAACAAAGAAGAAACAGATGCAAGTTAAACAAGTGGAAGGGTCCCTGGGGCTGACGGCAAAAGTTATACTCTGGTTTCAGCCCAGGATGAGCAGCAATCACCCTGTCTGCACAGGGCTGGGATGCAGCCCATGGAGCTGCAGGGACAGCGGGTGACCAAGGAAGGACAGCCAGCTCCCCATCCACATCCTGCTGCAGTGGGCACAGCTGCACAGCTGCCCGCACTTCCCTTCCTGCAATGCCCTGTGTTTGTAGAGCCACGCTTCAAACAAATACATATATTCTTGCTCTCTGCTTTCAGAGCTTTGATCCCTCCAATTTATTTGTTCTTGTCTTTGTGGGCTTAATAGTCAAAGTGTATGATAATTCATTGCTTGTTAATCCAATTTGGCTCTCCTTAGATATTCCAGTCGAACATCAAATATAAAATAATGTCTAGAAGAAACAGAAATGAGATCTGTGTCTGTGAACCAGCTCTGAACCTCAACCACGAGGGCCGCCAGCTCTGCGCACTGATTTATTCCCTCTCCCATCTCACAGTCCCTGTGACCAAATCCCTGCAGCTCTGCTCCTCCATTGCAGGGTGCACAGCACCCATAGGGGACACATTCCCCCAGACCAGCACCACTGTTAAGAAATATCTCTTTGTTTCCCCCTCTG
>JAPSGF010000227.1:104207-135439 GCA_035772895.1 Perdix hodgsoniae | reverse complement strand
CCCCGCGCCCCCGCTCCGCGCTTTTGTCCGCGGCCGCCCGAGAGGCGGATCCGCCGCGCCCGGGGCAGCCTGGGAGCTGTAGTGCGGGGCCCGCGGCGCGGCCCGGGGAGGGAAACCCACCCCCCTGCCGGCCCTCGCTGGAGCCCCGCCCGGCCCGGCGGTGCGCAGCGCTGCCCCGAGGCCGAAGCGTTGCCCCGCGGGCAGAGCGCGGCGCGTCGCACCGGGAGCGGCGCTCTGAGCGTCCCCGCAGCGAGAAAACACGCCGCTTTTTCCGCTTACAAGCAACAACGCCGCCCCGCGGGTTTGACTCGAGCTAAAAACCAGCCCCCCTTCTCGCCAAGCGCAAATCTGGGGAGTTTTTACACGACTTTTCTTTCTTCGCTCCTGGAGGCACCTTTCCATTATCCCAGGTGCGGCTGCGCTGTTACCTTCCTCACAAAAGCACAACCACAACAAAGGAAACGAGAAAACAGTGCGAGGCAGATTAAAAAAAAAAAAACCAAAAACACAACAACACTGTAAATAATGACTGGGAGTTGTTATACATCTGAGTGTAACACCTAACCAGCTCTGAACTTCCCCCCTGCTCAGCACGGAGCGCTCCCCACAAAGCAGTGCCGCACGGTGGGCTCCAGGCTGGGCTGTGCCAACAGAAAGCAGCGGCTGTGGCACTCCTGTATCACCGCACCGGGTGCTGAGCAGAACAGTGACAGCCAGGGAGCCGCCAGCCTTCGGGACCGGTGACAGGAGCAGCAAAACTGCTGTCTCAGCATGTGGCCATTCCCGTACGGTGGAAGCAGAACGTCCCGCTAGGCTTTGCCATGCCATGAAGCAGCCTGCGGGATCCAGCGCTGTGCCGGCAGCTCCTATCCGAAGGGATTCCCGATTAAACAAGCCGCCCTCGCACCCTCGGAGGGGCGGCCGGCCCTCCTTGCTGCTCCCGCTGTTTCGCTGCAACGTTCTTTGCTTCTTCTGCCACCGCGCGGCCACGCAGGGGATGAGCTGCCTTGGGAAAAGGTGCCATGGGCTCCTCACGCGTTCGGGCTGCGTTATGGATTTCATATCCGCGGAGCGTAAAGCCAGCGGAGATGCACTGCTCAGCTTCTCTGCAAAGCACCATCCTACCTCCTGATGGGTGCTGCTGCGAATTAACCTTGAACGCTGGGATGGCCTGCAGGTTTACAATCCCATGCAGACCCAGTTAGGCGCTCATTTACCAACAGGGCACAGCCCTGTGATGGACTTGCAGCTTGGGAAGCTGCTTGTGTGAGCCAGGAGTACTCACTGCCAACCACAGCACCTACCAGCTCTCAAAGCCATTCTTTCTGCCCTGTGACCTACTGAGGTCCTCTCCCATCCGGGAAAGACAACACAAAGAGTTCACCCACGGAGTGGCAGGGAGTGCTTTGGGGAGCAGGGCTGCCATGGGCTGGGCTTTCTGCAACCTTCCTGGAAAAAGGGAAGGAAGCAGCCAGTTCAGACTGTACTGCACTGTACTGAATTGACTCAGCAAAGCACACATGCTGCAGTGTCAGTTGAGCAAGGAGATTTACACATGCTTTCCCCCCCCCCCCTCAAAGTCCATTTCAAATCAGTTCATCACTCCACCAGCAGCTTTCCCTGCCAGAACACAGAGTTCAGGTGCTGGTAGCTGCAAGCCTGTGCAAACTGTACCAGCAGCTGTACCTTGCAAACTATGAAGCCTGTCAGAGTAAACAAATCAAAGCATTGAAGGCCTGCAAAAATGAGCCCCAAAACCTCAGCTGTGCAGCACACAGAAAATGGGTTGGAAAGACTCAGAGCACAGGTTGGGCAGCAAGAATTATCTACATCATCAGCTGTAGGGCAGGATCCATGCTAGCAGCTTGCTAAACTCATCTGTGCTGAAATATAAATGCAGTTTAATAAGGTGCAAGTTCTTTCACAGAATGAACAGGGCTGAAAAACATGAACCCTGATTGCTACAGAAGTCTAAAATGAAGAATTTTGGTTAATAAATTAGCTCTTGAAGTCATATCCAGCAGTATTCTATAGCCAGAGCCCTTCTAATTAACACATTGATAGGCTTCCTCTAGAGACACTTTCCTCTCAGACTGAAATAACATATTCAAATACTCAGTGACTTACAGTGATTATTTATGAAGTAGAAAGTTTTCGTTAACAGAATTTCCTCTTTTTTTAATAAAAAAAAGCAAGAGAAGCTTTTTATTAGAGGAAAAGCCATGGAGTATATTGGTACATGGTGTAACAAATCTGTGCATCCCAGGCTCTCGCACGCTCCTTTGTGCCTCAAAACAAATACACCCATTAAATATATTTGACTGTTTCCTTCCTCCCCTTGCCAGCAGTAATGTCTCCAACGAGGCTCATTCAACTTAGAAAGAGAAAGTTTCCATATTTTCTAGATTTTCAGTCCTCGTTACCTTCCCTTTCCCTGCAAAGTTTTAATAGCCTCTTCCATAACAACCAGGGGAAGCTCCGGGAGTTACTCTCATCTAATTAAATCTGATTTCTTCCCTAACAGGGCTGCAGAATACATGACAGCGAACAAGCTAACTCTCATTTTTAACGTAACACAACGGAGGATCTACAGCCAGCAGCAGAAGCTCTCACACTACGCTGTGAGGCTGTTCGTCATTCAGTGACGGGCACAGCACCGCCCACAGCCATTGAGAACCACGGAGGGGATCTATGGGCTGCCCTGTGCTGCATGCCAGCGTGTCTCAGCTCAATATACCGAATGAGCTCATGGAAATAGGCCCTGGTAAGCTCACTCAGCAGAAAGGAGGGGACAGAAACAAACAAACAGCAAAAGAAAGTAGCATTTCCCCACGGTTCCTTTTTATGACTGAGCCAGAAGCAGTCAGAACAGCAGGCTCACACCCAGCCTGACAGTCAGAGGGCAAGAACTCTAAGTGGAAGGAAGTTTACTTCACATACAACATCCCAAGGCCTAAACCACTCCTACTCTGGGCTTTTATCCACCCAAACATCCATTCTGACATTTCACATCCATTCATTTAGGTGCATACACACAGCAAATCACTTTCTTCTACAGAACATCTTGAGGAAAAGCCACGTGCCTTACTTATGTCTGTGATGCATGTAGCCATATCCCAAGGAATTACTCAGTCAACCAAAAACAGGCAGGCCATCATTTATGCACTGATCAAGTCTTCATCAGCACAACAGCTCTAGAGCAGGAATTTCTTAAGTTATAGTCTTACTTTTGACCTTTAGTCCAGCTCAGGAAGAAAGCAGCTATATTGGCAGGGTCTCCACCAGCTATCAGCTCCCAGTCTCCATCTCCAGGAAACCCCAGTGCTTGTCCTCTCTCCATGCACACCCTACAAGCCATAACTGGCCATGTGCTGAGCATTAAAAGAGTGCTGGTGGGAACAAGCAGCACCTGCAGGCAGCCTGTGAGAGGGGATCCCTGACATTCACCTGGCAAAGAACTCATTAGCTACAATTAGTCACACTTGCTCTTAATTGTTTTTGCAACAGTAAAACAGGCTCCAGAATGAGGGTCTGGGAGGCTTTCTCACAAATCATCTTCTGGTTCATCCTTCTGTCAGTTGGAGTTAAGGAGGGTCTCTGGATGTGAAAGAGGGAATTGATGCTGAGACCACCGCTTTGTATGCTGTCCTGTTTGTATGCCCCGGAAAGGCTCACTTAGGGGAAAAACTAGATAATTAAGTTTTTAATTATAAAATGCAATTGGAGATGTACAGCAGGAGTGATTCTCACACATTCTCCCGCCATAGGAGGGCCTCCTGTCCTATCTGCACCCATGGGACAAATCAGCTCTCAGTGTTACCTTTCCCACAAGCACTCACTGAGACATCTCATCAGCTCCTGGTGCCGTACAAACCACCACCAAGTGTTGCAAAGCTCAGACAAGGGCAGCCCCTGTTCCTTTGCCTTTCAGCAGGGTGCCACTGAGCACCCCTTCCAGAGGATCCCTCCCTTTGCCAGTTATTCAGCTGGTCAGGAGCTGCAACTTGAAAAGGAGGAGAATGATGGAAACAATGCATACCTCTCTGCATGCCTTGCTACACATTCCTGTTGCAGCAGCTGCTTCTCACGTGCTGTAGGAGCAGTCCAGCCATTACTTGGTGACACAGAGAATTATTAACTCATACTTTGGGGTTTATCTGTTGGCGGGTTGATCAAATAGGCTTTCAGGATCTCGTTTTTGAGTATTATCTGATTCTGAGATAGAGTGTTTTTAACATAGAGCTCTTTCAGCTTAGCTTCTAAAGAAGAGAAGAGTTATATCCTCAGTTAGCACAGGTCAGACTTGTCTGCCGGTCTGTGGGATTAGCTGCTCTGCGGCCACTGACCCGCTGGTTCTGAGATATATCCGAGCTGTCACTACCCATCTCCACGCAGGAGCACCCAAAATTCAAACCCTACAACCAATTGTCCAAATGCTCCTTGCACTCCATCAGCTCGGAGGCACAGCCACTGGGCAGCCTGTGCCAGCACCCTGCCATCCTCCTCTGGGAAGTTTCAGGTAGCTGCCCAGTAACACCAGCTGGGCTGGTTTTGTCTTTGGCCTCTTTTCACTGGCCTACTTCTGGTATACATGGCAGCAGTAGAGGATTTCTTTCTCTTTCAAAAAGCTGCACATCTTCATGCAGAAGGGGGAGAAGGAAAGGAAAAGAAAAAAAAAAGAAAGAAAAAAAGAAAGAAAAAAAAAAAAAGAAAAGAAAAAAAAAAAAAAAAAGAAGAAGAGAATAGAAGAGAGTTGTACCACATTTATTGTTTTATTTCCCTGCACACCCGGGGCAGCAGGGGGAGCTGCCGGCCCTCCTGACCCCAGCCCTCGCCTCCTGCCCAGGCCGGCTGGGCAGAGGGTCAGAGGCTTACTGCAAGCACCGGCTGGGCTTAAGCTGCTGCAATTCATCACTATAGGCACTGGCAATCGAATCTAATAATTTCACAGCACACCAGCTAGGTGGAGTAGCCAGAGCTTTTCTTTTCCCCTTTTTAGCCCAGCTGAGGGTTTAGTGGCTTTTGTTGCCCTGCACAGGGCAGGCAGTACCCAGGAACTGGTAGCTATGGGGGGTTGTGTTAGATGCAGATGGTTGTGTTGGGATGCAGATGTTGCTCTGTGCCCCGGCTCAGCCTGGAGCTGGGTATGGTTCTGCCCATCTGACCTCAGCAGCTGGAAGCTCAGCGTGCCCAGGCAGCAGGTAGGGGCTGGATGAGTGGCCGAGTTAGCACTTCACCCACGAACGCAGCTTTGCCAGGGTTTATGTCAGTTCAAGAACTGGGCTTTTCCCATGGGATATTTGCTTCGAGCTTCCTCTCTCTTCTACAGACTCAGCAGGGTTCAGGGCAAGTCTTACACAGAATATTAACACAGGGTCAGAAAGTGCCGTCTGTTTCGTTTTCAGGCTGTTTGCAACCCGGCTGCCAAAAAAGCTTTTTACAACGGGACTTCTGGCTTGCTCCTGCAGATCCTGATTTTCAAGTCACGCAGAGGACAACAGTGCTGCTGTTCCTGGCCCAGGACTGCCAGCCCTGGCCAAACAGCCCAGGAGCCCTGCACTAGCTGCAAGACCACGCATGCCCTAGGACTCGCCTGTCCTGCTTAGGGGGCGATGGCAGATGGCTGCTTCCTCTGCTCCTGCCGCATCTTCAGAGCCAGCATCGCCCGGCGGTACAGGTCTGGGGAAGGAAGGGAATCAGGCATTAACCAGAGGCTGAGCCTGGCAGCCTGGCACTGTGCACTTGGGCTCCCTGGCTGCATTCTACCTGAAGGCAGCAACCACAGCACCCACCTCCCCAGCATTTAGCCCTGCCTGTAGCTGTACCTGTGCCCCCTCACCGGGCACAATATGCCCAAGTGTTCCCAAGCAGCTCAAACCCTGCTGCCAACAGGATGGGACCCACTGATGCTTTTGGGCAAAGTCAATCCTGGGAAATACCAACCAAAGGTACTTGAGACCTCCTCCTGCTGCTGCTCCATGACAGGCTCCTGTGATTTTATTTTATTCTTGATTTTTTTCTTCTTTTTCTTTTTAATGCCCTGTGCTGGATAGAGAAATACAAAATTTCAGGCATCACCTTTGGGCAAGGGTGCCGGTGTCACCAACCCAGCTGGGAGGACTGCTGCTGGCAGGTCTGCAGCCCTCCATCACCTCTGTGCATCAGACATGTCTCTCCTCGTTCCCATTCAGACTGATACCACCCTCTCTGCGCCCCAGCTGACCTGCAAGGTCAAGGAAGATCGCAGGGACTGCTGATCCAGCATAGCATCACATGTATGGGTCCCCACAGCCCCTCTTGGGGTGGCTTTGGGGACCCTGAGTAGGTAGTGTCAGCAGCTCCCATAGCCTCCTCTCACCTGAGTGGGGGGCAGCCATCCCAACAGGCACAGGTTCCTCCTGCCCGACCCTATTGGGGGCCAGCAGCCCCCCAGCAGTGCTGGCTCGGCCATCAGCTCCTCCTGCTACTCCTCCCTCTGGTTCTTCAGCTGGGCTCAGCTGCCCTGTGCCCTTCTTCCTCACCTTCACCTTCTTCTTCTTCTTCCCGTGGCCATTTCTGTTCACTTTCTGGACAGGGGGAAGAGGGGGAGAGGTGATGGGAACTCCTCCATCTTCTGCTTCCTGCTGTGGCTGGGGGAATCTCACCTGGAGACTGGGGGAGAGGAGGCGGCGGATGGGTTGGGGTTCCTTTATCTTCTCTGCAATGCAAGATTCATCTTCCCTTTGGGCCAGCGGGTCCCTGATGGAGTGAGAGCACAGCTGGGGTTAGGATGAACTCCATGCAGATAGGAGAATGGCACCCATGGAGCTGCACACCCACCTGCGTGCATGTGGGCGGCCATGGGCTGCTCCGGGTCCGGGGTCAGGTGATGGGGAGCAGGCAGTGGGGAACTGCAGGGAGTGCTCAGCAGCAGCACGCAGGAGCCAGCGCAGTCCTTGCAGCGTGCTGCGGGCTGGGCCCACAGCTGCACATGGCTCCTGGAGGTGGAGGGGTTCGGTCAGCCCCCCACAGCCCCTGGATGCACATGGAGGGGATGTGGGCTTGGGGCAGCCCTGCACTCACAATGCGGCAGGGCGAGTGGTTCTCGTTGACGAGTCGCTGCAGCGCCAGGCGCTCGATCAGCTCACAGGGCAGCAGGGCAGCCGCCACGTCCTGCTTGTTGGCCAGGCTGAGGCATAGGGAGAGGTGGTCAGTAGAGCCATCTCACTACATGCTCCCCATCACTGCTGGGGTTCCCACTCCTCCCCACAACCCCAAACACTACAGCCTTACAGCAAGATGGGCTTTCCAGAGACATCGGGGTGACTCAGGACGCGGCTCAGAGCCTTGCGGGCCTCCTCCATCCGTGCCAGGTCACTGGAGTCCAGCACGAAGAGCAGCCCATCGGCTGCACTGTAGTGGCTGCGCCAGGCACTGCGGCAGCGCTGAGCTCCGGGCAGCTCCACCAGCGTCACCTCAAACCTGTTCACCCGCAGGCGGGTCTGGCCGGGCTGTGCTGCAGGCAGCACCTCGCTGGCCAGAGCTGTGTGTAGGGAGAGGGATGTGGTGTGAGAGCACCCCTTCCATGCATACATCCCGCTCCCTGGCCATGTCCCACCACTGACTTGCAGGATCCCTAAGGCACAGCCAACACTCGGTTCCCCAGAGCAGCAAGCTGATTTCTTTATTTCATGGAACACGACTGGCACAGCCCAGCCGAGAGGGATTTGTGAGGCATTGCTGCTGGGATTCTGGGCACTGCATCGTCTGCTGCAGCCCACAAGCACACTAGGCACAAGCAAGCATCACGCTCCCTGTGGGACCCTCCCCACAGAAGGCCATCCTTCCCACCTCTCATGATGTCCATGATGACGGAGCTCTTCCCTGAGTTGTCCAGCCCCATGACGAGCAGGGTCACTTTCCTGGGGGCAACACCAAGTACTGAGCATCAGGGCTCCATCTGAGCCACTGTCCTCAGCCATAATGCTGTCTGCCAGCTCTCTGTGCGAGAGAACGGCTTTATTTTGGCCAGGAGAGCAGCAGGATGGTGCCTGGGGAGAGGGTGAGGGCAGAGCTACCAGCACCAGCACCTGGAGCATCCTGGCACTTTAACAGCAACTGTTTCCCGTCATACGGGGCTGGGCAATGGTACACACAGGGCAAAAACGTCGTTACTTATACGGGAGCATTTAATGATTTTTCTTAGCACTTTTCCGCATTGTAACTAAACCAGAGATAGCAGGGACATTCTATCAGCCCAGACCCAAGAGATTTTTCCTGTTCCTCAACAGTCATGTTTGGTCTGCAGTAACACACTCCATCATCTGAGCATTTCCTCTTTGGTTTACATGTCAACAACATGAGTCATTTTCACCTTAAACACAAACAAGAGCCTGCGTGGGCAGTGAGCTCCACCTCCACTGCTGGGATGGAACCATAAACCCCCACACTGCAAACATCACCCACCTGCGATGCTCCTCCCAAGGGCTTTAAACCCAGCTCCATGGCTCTGTGTCCTTTGCCCTGCAACTTGGGGAGCCCCGGTGCAGCACCCCGGTGTCCCGCAGCTGAAAGCAGCATGGATTTACCTGACGGGCTCCTGCACGGCCTGCAGCCAGGTCCAGCAGTGTGAGAAGAGGTGGAACATGCTCTGCGCTGTGCTGTGGGCACCCGCAAACCCAGCGGCCCGGCGTGGCCCCGCGTTCTGTCCCTCCACTCACGCCACAAACTCACTCCCCTTGCATCTCCTTTGCGTAGCACCTGCTTAAACCTAATCTGGATTTACGTGATTTATTCCCTGCAGCCTCCCTAATCCACACAGGTCAGCCCAGGCTGCTGCATGCTGTTCCTTCGTAATAGTTCGGAGGCTTCCAGAGCAGAATCAACACACAGCTGGGCAGTGCTTGGTTGGCAGCAGGGAGGTGGGGGGGCTGTGAGAAGCACCCAGTGTTCTGCTGGAGGTACCAGGCTGCTCTGCACACCCACGGCTGCTCCTGGCCCCGTGGATGCCTGTGCACCTCCATGTGAGTTTGTTGCCTGAAGCAGATGGAGTCCGGGTGAGGATGGCACAGGGCTGGGCAATAGTGACAGCGGGGAGGGAGAGGACCAAGCTTCAGCTCCTTGATCTACAGCCCCGCAGTGCTTATCTGGCTCCTCATATTTCCTGGTGCTTCCCATGAACAGCCATGGCTGGTTCTCTGCAGGCAGAGAGAGGCTGCACAGGGGGGGTGTGAACCATTGCAGCTCAGTGCAGAACATGGAATCCAGAGGGATGGGACATGAGATCTGCCAAAAGCCATGCCAGGAAGTATAGGCTGCAGGTGGGATCCATGCTTCATTTCTCAGCACCAGCAGCCATACAGCAGCCATACCAAAGTGAGCTGGGGATGCAGAGGTGATGCCAAGCATCCCATAGCACTCACACACTGGGGCACTAGCATGGCATTCCCCAGAAAACCATGCAGTGGGGCACAACACACTGCGGCATGAGGGTGGGGCAATGCCTGGCCCCAGGTCAATGGTCCATGTGGGCAGAGAGCTCACAGGATTAATGATTGACAGAGGAAGTTTCCGTAGTCACACTGTGGCCAGGCACAGCCAACAGCAGTATTCAGGGCGATGGTGTGCCTGCATGCTCCATGTCTCTGGCAGCACCCCAGCCTGGCTGAGGTGAGCAGGTGGCACCCAGTGCTGTCACAAATACTGAATAAATGAGCATTAGAATCTCATTTCTGGCTGCCGGCAAGCAGCCTGCCTCCTGACATCCACACCCTCACTGCCTCGCATGTGTGCTCATCACCTCCTCCTACATGCATGGGTGCAGCCCTGACCCACTTCCCAGAGCCAGCAGTGGCTGTGCCCCTGTCCCCTGCTGTCCCCCAGCCTGGGGGTGCTGTGACTGTGTCGGCGGTCCCTCCAGTATCAGAGGCCCCTGCAAGAGCACGACATGGGGAAGCCCTTTGCAGAAGGAGCCGTGCCCGTATCACATGGACACATCGGAGGTGGCAGCCCCCATGCACCCAAGGCAGCTTGGAGGCCGCCCCTCCTGATGTGTGCACGGCCAGGAAAACCTCAAAAATGCACCCCAGAGCCCAGTGAGACCTGTGGGTGCTGGGAAAGGGCCGAGCCCTGAGCAACGGGCGTTCTGCTCCACCTGGGACGCGGTGTGGCAGTGGCTCAGGTTACAGGGCTGGCAGGGTGCCCGCAGCAGGCGGCCCAGGGACACACGTGTCCCCTCTCCCTGCACGTCCCACAGCACAGGGACACCCCTCGGCAGTGCCAACAGGGGACCCTTGGGAGCCGTCCGAGTTTCCTTGGTGACTGTTGCCAGGTGAGAAACTCTAAGGCAGAATTTCTTATCTTGGAGGAGAACGGGAGGTGTTCCTCACTGGGGCTGTTACTGGACCCAGAGCTGGCACTGTGCTGGGCCAGACACCTCGCTGAGAGCAGTGACGGTGGTGACGGCGGGGTCCCCGAGGGCAAGCTGTGCAACGGGGTGCTGGGGCTGTGCGGCCTCTGGGATCACTGCCTGGAGGGCAGCACGTGGCGTGGGGCTATTTCTGCCCATTGGAGAGCAGCAGGCAAGGGAAGGAGGTGACACCGCAGAGACCACGGAGAAGCGTGGAGGGACACGGGCTGTGTTGTCACGGCTTCATGGACCCTGTGAGTATGCATCGAGTGGCTGCGGGCGCATTGGGACAATGCTGGGACCCTGGGGAGGCACAGCATGGGGGTGCAGCAGTGACAGTGCTGGGGATGCCGGCACACGGCAAGTGACAGCTTGCAGGGAAAGCACTGGGCAGCGCTGATAGGAGCACAGAGCTAGGGTGGCTGTAATAAGGAAATAAGAGCCAGGACCCCAGGGTGCCAGCAGCAATGCCTGCAAGCTGTCCTGCTCTGCTAGGGACCACATCGCCTCACAGCCTGCCCCGAAGGCACACCCACCATGCAGGGCAGTGCCATGCAGCTCAGAGGAGAGACGTGCCATGCTGCGAGCCCGTCAGCCGACGGCAGCAACCCTCTTACAGCAGCAGGCCCACATGCAAAGGCCTGCATCGTCCCTTTAAATCCCGGCACAGCTCTGCTGGCTGACACTAAACCCGATCACACGGGCTTGCAAATCCCAGCGGCTAATTACACCCCAGCGCCCCACAGCCCGGCTGCAGCTGCAGGTAATTGCTGCCCACGCCGGGAAACCTGTTGTCGGTGAGCCAGGACCGTGCGACGTTTGCTAACTGAGCGTGGTGAACCGGTGGCTATTTTGGGCAGGGAAGCCATTTTTGTGGAGCACTCACTGCCCCCCCCCCCCAAAATGGCACAGCGGAGCCCCATGGCGAACACGGAAGTGGGGAGGCTGCTTTCAGAGCAGGGAGATAAGCACCTTTCTGCACTGCACAAACAAAAGTGTGCCCCAAACAGGCTGGGGCATGGCGAACCCCAGCGGAATGCTGCTTTGCTGAGTTTTCATGTTCCTTCTGCAAGGGGAAGCTGACAGCTCACTCCTGTACCATGCACAGAGCTGGGCATGTAGATGGGTGCTGTGCTGCCCGTGTCCCACTGTGGTTCTGCTCAGGGCTGTGGGCGTGGGGGAAAGGAGCTGAGCACAGAGCATCCCTCCTCCTTGCCATGCACCATGTGCCTGCTGGGACCAGGGGAATCGCTCAATTAGAAGGAGCTTTAAGCCTTGGTTTTCCGTTTCAGCATCACCTGGTGGGACTGCAGCTGGAGGGCCGTGCTTTCAAAATGTACAAGTATCCAAAGCAGGCAGCTGCACTTTCTTGTGGAAGCAATGCTCTCTCTGGTCTGCAGTGAGGCTGTGTCTGTGCCCGCTCAGCTCCATGCAGTGCCCTGGGCTGCAGTCAGACCTGAGGCAGACCCGTTTTCTCCCTGCAGGAGAGTGAGGCTGTGGGAGGAAAAAGAGCAGCAAAAGCGGTTGCATGAAACTGCAAAGCAAATGGAAAAAAAAAATAAAAATGTTTCCTCAACCAGAAACTATTCCACAGACTGACAGGGCAGGAAAAAAAAAAAATACAGCTGAGTTATTGAGAACGCACTGCAGAATCCAAACAGTTTAAGATGGGAAAGCAAGTCATTTGCAAAGCTATTTCCAAACTAAGTAAAAAGTTCCTGGCTCCGAAACTCCTCCAAGCCCCACCAGCTGCTGGCTGTGGCTGCTGTGAGGGCAGGGAGCACACAGGCCGCTGCTCCTGCTTGCAGCACATGGCTGGGAGATGCTGGGGAACTGCGTTCAGTACGTGGGGCTGCTGGGAGCCACGTAGCCGATGCTCTGTGCAGCACTGGATGGGGCTTTGTTCCTTTGCACAAACTGAGGAGCACTACTGAGGTTGGTGATCCGGAAGGGCAGCGGTGGGGAGCAGCTGTCCTGCTGCTGTGCTCAGGGCTATATTTGGGAATCCAGCAGCTTGGCGTGTCCCAGCTTGGGAAGCAGTGTTTCCCAGGGTCCTAGTGCAGAGAGGAAAGGAGAGAAACCACACTGGGAGCATGTGAGCAGCTCTCCTGCATCTGGGTGGGCTCTTTAAGGGCTCCTGCACACTGTTCCCTGACAGCCCCAGCTTCTTCCTGCTCTCCTTTTAGAGGAGCAGAGCTGCTGGGCAGGCGTGTGTCAGGGAGCTGTGCCTATTTTCAGTGCTGGAGCCCTGCAGGAGGCTGCTCCCACCACTATCTATAGCCTGGCTGCTGCACAAGTGCCCTCCCTCAGCCATGTGCAAGGAGCAGCTGCACAACCCCAAATTCCACATGGTCTGTGGACACTGTCGTTTTATCCCTGTGTTCACAGAGCACTGTGGGATTAATAAAATAATGAAATCCAGGATTAAGAACATAATGAGGTCAGGTTGTTCTCCTGGAAAAGGCACTGAAAACAGGAAAGTGACATTCTCTAGGATTTGGGGACATTGCTTTGGGCACCCCTGAGTGTTGGGAGAGGCGGTTGCAGTGGGCAAGGGCTGGGTGTGAGTGCAGCACCCCAGTGGCCCGGTCCCAGGGTTGCAGAGGCATCAATGCGGGCACTGGGAGAGGCAGCAGCAGGTCACCCTCCGACTCTGCAGACACGCATCGCTTTTGTGGTCTGTTTACAGCACTGAGCTCCGCAGGTAGTGCAGCTCACGGGGTGACTCACGGTGTGCAGCAGCAAACACCCCTCTGCCTCCCCACACATGGGTCAGAGAATGGAATAATGATTGGTGTGGGGAGCGCCGTGGGGCTTTGTCCATCCGTTCCTCTGACGATGCCGGTCTACCAGACAGAGGATTGGCATTCTTGTCTTCTTAAACAATTGCTCTTAAATATTTCTTTGTGAAACAGGGGAAGACAAAATTAAAAATATGATGACTCTGGGCCCAAGCATTGCTCAGCCAAGGGCTTGGTGACCTGCCAGGCTCCTGGGGGATGCTTTTAATTTGGATAAATGGAGGTTGCATAAATGATTTCAATTGTGCATCGCTCCTGCTGCAAACACTGAGGTGTGGGCGCAGTTGGCAGTGCTGCGCTGCACCATCACCCAATAACCCTGGCAGTGCTCTGGTGTGTGTAGAACGGGGGCAGATCTCACTTGTGGGGTCTGTGGGGTTTCACGCTTTGGGGTGTGCTATGAAGGGGGTTAGGATTAGGGCAGGAGATGGACACTGCATCCCTGCTGAGGGTTGGATACCCAGTGCCTTTTACAAGCCAACAGAGGCTTCCTGGTCTGTCTGAAGTTGGGAGAACTGGCCGACCTCAAGTGCTCTGTGCCTCATCATGTCTGTCCCAGCCAGCCACCGTGTGCCTAGATTGAGTAATCTGGCAGGCAGTGCATGCCTGGGGAGCCAGCTTGTGAGCACCAGTGGCTGTCTCTGCTCACACTGTGCAGAGTGCTGGCCCAGCATTGGCTGCTCCATGACCACCAATGTCAGGTAACCCAAACAGCCTTAAACTTCCCCATCCCTCTGAGTAGCACCCTGCTATCTGTGGACTTCACCACCTCCCACTTGGATGCTTGCAGGAGCCACATCTTCTCCATCATAACCAACCCACGTACGATCCCTCCCAGCCACTCATGGGGTGCCCCTGGCTGTGGGGCAGGGCTGCCCTCCTTTCTGGCGCCTCTGCCTTTGGAGACCCCCCATGCTGCTGCATTCCGGGGCCTTGGTGGAGGGGGGCGTGGGTCTGGTCGGGAGAGAGCCAAGATACTCAGAGCTAGTAAGGGGGGAGGGGATTCTCTGAGGTGTACCCGGCAGCGTAACGGGGGGTCCCCAGGAGGAGGGTCCGCTACCGGAGAGTGTCCCTCCCACTCCCCGCCGGGGCGGGCCCAGGAGCGCAGCCGGCGCGGCCCGCCCCCCCCCCCCCACGGCGCTCGGGGCACGGCGCGGAGGCAGCTGCCGCCCGTCGGGGTGCCGTGCGGGGTTCGGCGCTCCGCAGCGCCCCGCGTCCCTCCCGCAGCGCTCCTCTCTCTCCCCTGCAGGTCGGGATGATGGCGCGGCGGGGCTGAGCGGCGCCGGGGCCGCGATGGACGGCCCGGGAGAGGGGCAGCCGCCGGCCGCCGCCCCGTCGAGGGCGAAGCTGCCGCTCGGCATCGTCTTCTCGACGGCGCTGTTCTGCGGGGAGAGCGCGGCGGCCGCCGTCCTCTGCTTCTCCTACAGCCACTCCGACGACCGCTTCTGGCTGGCACTCACCATCTTCTTCGTGCTCTGCCCCTCCGTCCTGGTGCAGCTCACCCTCATCTTCGTGCATCGAGACCTCAGCCGCGACCGACCGCTCGTCCTGCTCATGCACCTGCTGCAGTTGGGGCCCATCATCAGGTGAGCGCGGCGGGGACCGGGACACGGCTCTGCACGGCACGGCTCGGTTCGGTTCGGCTCCCCGGCAGGGCGGGGCAGGAGCGCCGCGCACCGCTGTCAGCAGCGCTTTCTGCGGCGCAGCCCCTACGCGCCCCGCTCCTCTCCCCGCTGCCTGCAGGACCCCCCCGGGCTCTCTCAGCCTGTTGCGTGCCTGCTGCCAAATGTGCTTTTCACGCGGCTGCCTTGTGGAGTCAGCATTCCTCTCGCTCTGGGTCTTGCCATTGTATTGTTAGGGGCCGAGATGCAAATCCATGCCGGAGTGGGTGAAGGGGTCTGGGGTCTAGGGATGTTGGGCTGTGGGTGCAGAGGAGAGGGACTGGGGGCTGCCACACCCCAACGGGGACAGGAGGACGAAGGTGGATGTTGCACAAGCTGAAGAGGTGCTGTTCTCACTCCTGGGGAATGCTGCCGTGCCTCCCTGGCTGCTGTCATTGCTTTGCATGGGGGGAATGTCTTGCCGGTCCCACAGCTCACCCAGTGCCTGGCCCAGAGGGCAGCTATGCTGAATTACAGTGGCTGGCTCATTGCACTGAGCACTGACACCGGTAGCTGCTGGGATGGGGTTCGGTGCTGGCAAGGGTCATGCTCTGCTGCTGGGGGGTGCTGAGCCAGCTCTGAGGCTGCAGAGTGAGCTCAGCCTGCTGGGGAAGGCTGGTGGGGCAGTGTGCGCATCGACTGCCTTTGGAGCCAGGTGCTGGGGTGAAATCATTTTCCCATTAGTTTGGAATAGGCCGTAAGCACTGATCTGGCAAAAGAATCAGTTCCCAAACCCTCATTCCGTTTGGGTTTGAAGCAGAGCAGTGGCTGTTTTCCCCATCAGTGCTCATAGACAATGACCTCCCTCTGGCCCCCGAGCCAGCCCAGCCCAGCCCACCCCACAGGGAACCATTGACTGTGCCTGGTCCGTGTGCACTGCTGGTGGGACAGCGAGGCCAGCAGGGCTGGAGAAGCTGGTGGGAATGGAGGGGCTGGATGAAAGCTGCTGTGCTGAGTGGTATCAGGAGGCAAAAGGAGGCAGTGGAGGAGGCTGCCCTCTTTGGAGCTGCAGGGTGCTGAGGGGACACGCTCAGGAAGCCATGTTATCTGCATCAGACATCGGCTTCCACCCCACTCTGCTTCCTGCTGCTCCAACTGAGGAGGAAGTGTAGAAACTTTCTGAGATCAAACACAACAGCAGAACATTCTCATGCTGTTGTGGGGTGCTCAAAAGTGGGAAAACAGAGCTTGGGGTGCTTACACCCTTCCTTTAGCTGCCAATGGAGCTACTGCTCCTATACCGGCTGCACTGCACCACCCTTGCTGTTGGCCCCATGCTGGACCCAAGCTTTGGAGTGGATCGAGGCGCGTTGGGGTGACAGTGGCCATGTGCCCACAGGTGTGTGGAGGCCTTGGTGGTGTACTGCTGGTCGGGGCAGGAAGAGGAGCCCTATGTCACCATCACGCGCAAGCGGCGGCTGCGCAAGGGCTATGAAGTGGAGCTGGAGCAGGAGGTGGGCCACTCGGTGCGCCGGCTGGCCACCCACCGCAACGCCTTCAAACGCATGGCCGTCATCCAGGCCTTCCTGGGCTCCACCCCGCAGCTCACCCTGCAGCTCTATATCAGCATCTTGGAGAAGTATGTCCCCGTTGCACGAGGTAAGGGATGAGCTGTGTGCTGGGCACAAAAGCTCTGCCATGGATGTGCGGGGCTTGGTGGCATCTCAGGGATGTGGTGGAACCTCAGGGGTTTGGTGGAACATCAGGGCATGGTGGTATCTTGAGGGTATGGGAGACTGTCATCAACTGCACACAGTGGTGTGGCATCCAGATGGGACTCTGTAGATATATCCCATTTGGCCCTGCCACCCCTTGCCCTCCCTGAGCATAGAGTACAACCCATAGAATTTAGGCACCTGGTTTGTTTTGCGTATGCTTTCCAGCCCACTGTAAAGCTGCAGACGGTTGGGAAGAGCTGGCTGAGACCGAGATGCTCCCAGCTCAGGTGCTTGCTCCGTGGAGCCATGTAACCACGTGGTGCCCTGCCCACATAAACACTGTTCCTATGCACAGGGGTAGCATTTCTTGCTGCTTCACGCCCAGGTACAAATGCAGCTGGGAAAAGAGGAAGAGATTGATTAGCAGAGTGAGGAAATCCCCATGCTGCTCCCAGCACTGTCTGACCCTCTGACCTCTCCTCCCACAGCCATCCTCATGGGCATCTGCCTGGTGTCAGTCACCTACGGGGCACTTGTCTGCAATGTCCTGGCCATCCAGGTCAAGTATGACGACTACAAGGTGCAGCTGCGGCCGCTGGCCTTCCTCTGCATCGTGCTGTGGCGCAGCCTGGAGATCTCCACCCGTGTTGCTGTCCTGGTGCTTTTCAGCACCGTCTTCAAGCACTGGATCATCCCCATTGCCTTGGCCAACCTGCTGGTGGTCTTCTTCCAGCCCTGGGTGCAGTTCTGGCGCAGTGGCACGCGGCTGCCCGACAACATCGAGAAGAACTTCAGCCGGGTGGGCACGGTGGTGGTGCTGTTTGCCTTCACCCTGCTCTACGCCAGCATCAACATGTTCTGCTGGTCAGCTGTGCAGCTCAAGTTGGCAGACAGGGATCTCATCGACAAGTCACAGAACTGGGGCCGCTTGGCTGTGTACTACGTGGCCCGGCTGCTGGAGAACACGGCGCTGGTCATTCTCTGGTACTTCTTCAAGACTGATGTCTATGAGAACATCTGTACGTTGCTGCTGGTGGTGCAGCTGCTGCTCGGCTACTGCCTGGCCATCTACTTTATGCTCCTCTTCTTCCAGTACCTGCATCCGTGCCGCCAGCTCTTCCGACACAACGTCGCTGATTTCCTGCACTGTGTCTGCTGCCGGCGGTCCCTGGACGGTGCAGAGCTCCTGGAGGCACCACATGAACCTGGTGTGAGGCACAGCATCGTCTGAAGCACAGCCTGGGAATATGGACAAAGGGCTGTAGTGGCATGAGCCATGGTGCTGTAGTGGCTGCAGGTGCTGGTGCCCTGCACCGAGCACTGGTACGACCCCGTGGTGTCAGGGAACAGAGCATGCCAACTGCCTGGCACATACACAAGGGAACTATGGGGTGTGCAGACCCCAGTGGGGCACACAGCACTGGGAGCTTTGTCCCTGCCCTGCTGTGACCCCAGGGATGCTGCTCCGGGTCTGTTTTGAGCAGTAAAGGAACTTTGCTGTGGCTCTGCATCTGGGTGCTGGCAGGCAGCAGTGACTCACGTGGGTGGGGACTGCCAGGATGGGGCCAAACAGCATGCATGCACGCTGCCCACGTAAACTTCACTCATACTGCACCTGGGCAGGGGACCAAGCTATGTCCCTGAGCTGGGGGCTGCAGTGCAGGCTCAGCAACACAGCCCAATCTCTCCCAGCTGCTGCAGGCTTGCACTTGTCCCGCGATGGAGCTGATAAGGAGCAGGGAGGCTGCAGGCCTCTTCCTGCTGCTCCACCAGCACAGCACGGGCTGTCAGCCAACAGCGACCCCAGTTGTGACACAGTGTGATCTTGCCTAACCTGTTCCTCCGGCCACCAGGTGCCAGCTGCCATGCTGGCATGAGGTGTGGGTGCTGCGGTGCTGGGCATCGCAGTGCTCATGATCCTGCTGCAGTGTGACCCCCCAGCAGCCTTTTATATGGCTGTCACTGCTGAGGATGCTCAGCATCACTGGGTGCACAGCTGGAACATGCTGGCCCTGGCATGCTGAGCCCTGGCTGGCTCCTGGCACCAGCACAGTGTCACTGCTGTGCCTTGGGGTGCCTCCCATCTTCTGCAATTTTTCTCGTAAAAAGTCATCAGGGGAGGCCAGGGAGGGTCGTGTTTGCCAAGCAGAGCCCTCTTCAGTTTCCTGCCACCAGGAAGTTCCTGCCTTAAAAAAAGCACACTGTCCCCAAATGCTACAGGAGAGGGGAGAAGCAGGGCTGTGCCCCCACGTCCCCCTCCCTGCTGTGCCACCTCCACGTGGGACCCCGTGGGGTCCCTCACAAGCCTTCCCTGCACCTTGCCCTGCCGTTGGGGCCGCGGCTCCGGGCTCAGCCGGCATTCCTGGAAGGAGCCTTTGAAACCGAGCGGCATTTCCTCCAAGACACTGTGGGGGAAGTCCCCGCAGCGCCGTTCCCAGGGCCGGGGCCGTTCCCGGGGCTGCTGCCTCCATAAAACGCAGGCGGGCGGCAGCGGGCTGCATTTGCTGCGTGCGGACGGAGACATCGCAGTATGGGCAACTGGCTGGTCAACCACTGGTTCTCGGCTGCCGTCCTTGTGAGTGCGTGGGGCTCAGGCTGCTGGGGGGCTGGAGGGGCTGGGGGGGAACTGCGAGCTGTCGGGTTGTGCCATCCACGGAGAAACAAAGAACTCCTCCGTGTGAGTGATGGGCACAGCCCTGCGTGGTGGCTGCAGATCTCATGCAAGGACTCCTAAGCTGAAAGGAAAGGTGGGCCCCAATGCTCAGGGGTTATTTCTGCCTTGTCTGCCTCTTCCCCCTCACAACTCGAATGCCCCAAATCCCCAGTCGCTCACAGTGAGGTAGAGAAGCAGCGCATCCCTCCCTGCGGCATCCAAAACCAATGGATGGAGAGTGCAAAACTTGAAACTGCTGCTGCTCCGCTCTGCTGCTGTGGGCAGGGAGGCTCCCACTTGGCTTTTCTCCTCTCACAGAGCTGCTCTGTGCTGGAGGAGATGCAGCACCCACAGCACTGCTGCAACAGTCTGGGAAACGGGGGGAGGTGGGGATGGGTGCAGGAAATTGGGATAAAAAAAAAATAATTGCATATTTTAAATTGTTAAAGAAAAATAGAACTCAGGGCAGAGTGGTTTTGGGAGCTCTGCAAAAAATGCAGCTCCAGTGCAGTGCAGAGCAGGGCTGTGCTGCAGGGCTGGCAGCATGGTGAGGACTGGCAGCTGCATCCCTGCAGCGTTTCCTCCTCCCAGACCTTTCTGGCTCAGTATCTGCCCCAGGCCCTTCCCTTTCTCAGCAGCAGATATTTCCTTTATCTTCCTTTCCTCATTCCTTGTGCGTGCAGAAGGATGGAAGTGACAGGACAGTTATTTTGCAACACTCCTTCCCACCCTTGTTCCTGTGTCCCATCTCACCCATGATGCCTCAGGAGTAAGGGAGTGGAATGGGATGCACTGCGCTGATGCCCTCTATCTGTGGCTGCAGTCATGTGCTGCAGGGTGAGAGGTCCTGGGGCTGGAGTTCCTCACAATCCTTGATTCCCCTGCAGGCGGCCTGGCTGGGCATCAACATCTTCCTCTTCACATACTACTTTCTGTTCTTCGACCGGGACGAGCGGTACTTCTACACCAGGGCCATCCTCGGGGTAAAGTTCTCCCAGCAGCACCCTGCCTGCCCTGCAGCCCTCTTGGCTGGGCTGTGGCAAGGCAGCGGCTGCAGCACCCCAGCGCCGTTCCTTGTCCTGTCCTCTTCCAGTTCACCTCTGCTCCATACTAATCCCTGCCTTGGTCTCTGTTCCCATATCAGCATCACTCCATACCAATACCCATCCCACGACCCCAGCTTGGTCCCCGCTCAGCGTTGCTTGGCCCCATCCCATCCTGGGGCACTCAGCCTGCAGGCAGCTGCACCTTGTGCACCCTGGCACAGCAATTCTCATCCCATCCCTGTCTTCATCTCCCCAGTCTGCCTTGGCGTGGGCCCGGGCATCGGCCAAATGCCTCAACTTCAACAGCATGCTGATCCTGCTGCCCGTCTGCCGCAATCTGCTCTCCTTCTTGCGTGGGAGCTGCTCGGTGAGTGCCCGTGGGCAGTCCCACAGCATGTCTGTCCCCGTCCCTGCTCCCGTCCCCATCCCAACCCTGCCACCTCTCCTTGCAGTGCTGCAGGAGGACGCTGCGCAAGCAGCTTGACCACAACCTCACCTTCCACAAGTTGGTGGCCTATGCGCTGGCCCTGTTCACAGGTAGCACGCTGCTGCTCACCCTCTGTCCCCCCCTGAGCTCTGTGGGGTGACAGCAGGTGACCGCCTGTTCTCCTGCACAGCCGTGCACACCATTGCCCATCTCTTCAACCTGGAGCGCTACAACTACAGCCAGCAGGCCAACGATGGCAGCCTGCATGCTGTCCTTTCCAAGATGCACCTGCAGAACAGCAACAAGTGGTTGAACCCCATCCATTCCAACCAGACGGTGAGCGTGGGTCCACTGCTGCCAACCGCTTGCCCTGTGCCCACCCTGACCCCGTCCTCCTGCCACCTCTGCAGACCGTCGAGTACGTGGCCTTCACCACCATCCCAGGGCTGACCGGGGTCATCATCACTCTGGCGCTCATCCTCATGGTCACATCCTCCACTGAGTTCATCCGCAGGAACTACTTCGAGGTCTTTTGGTACACGCACCACCTCTTCATCATCTACTTCATCGGCCTCGTCATCCATGGTGTCGCGTAAGGCTCCTCCTGCAGGCTCCCAGAGCAGCAGAACAAGGGACAATGGCCACAAATTGCCCCTGTGGTGGCCGCATCTGCTCCAGGGTGACCTGGATGCAGTCCTCGGTGGGAGGGGGCCCCATGCTTACCCTGCTTCCCTGCAGCGGGTTGGTGCGTGGACAGACGGAGGAGAGCATGAAGGAGGTGCACCCACAGCACTGCGCTGAGTTCCTGGTGCACAAACCCAAGGAGTGCAGGCATGAGTGCTGCAAGGAGCCCGAGTTCGGCAGCATCCCCGCAGAGGTAGGGATGGGAGTGGGGCTGCAGGAATCCAGGCCTGTGCATACTCCATTAGGGGGAGCAAATGGCCTGGGAGGCTCCAACCCCTTGTTCCCCTCCACCCCACAGTCCTGGAAGTGGGTTCTGGCTCCCATCATCCTCTACATCTTCGAGAGGATCCTGCGCATCTGGCGCGCACGGCAGAAGGTGGTCGTCACCAAGGTGGGTCGTGAGGTGGTTGCATGGTTGGTTTAGTGAGAACTGTTGGTGATAGGTGGATGGATGGATTGGATGATCTTGAAGGTCTTTTCCAACCTTGGTGATTCTGTGATGGAGGAGGGCAGGGGCTGCTGCTGTAGCTCCCACACAGGCAGCAGGGCCATGTGGGGCACTGAACCTCCTGCTGGCCTCACAGGTGGTCATGCACCCCGCTAAAGTGCTGGAGCTGCAGATGCAGAAGAAGGGCTTCCGCATGGAAGTGGGGCAGTACATCTTTGTCAACTGCCCCGCTGTGTCCCTGCTGGAGTGGCACCCCTTCACCCTCACCTCAGCACCTGAGGAGGACTTCTTCTCCATCCACATCCGGGTGGCTGGGGACTGGACGGAGCGCATCATTGACACCTTCCAGCAGCAGAAGCTGGAAACTCCCAGGTAGCCTGGGGTGAACCCCAATGGAGCCCCTCAGGGATTGAGGAGGCCATGCTTCTTACCCAGGCCCTCCCTTGGCCAGGATTGAAGTGGATGGCCCCTTTGGCACAGCCAGCGAAGACGTGTTCCTGTATGAGGTGGCCATGCTGGTGGGAGCAGGCATTGGCGTTACCCCCTTTGCCTCTATCCTGAAGTCCATCTGGTACAGGTTCCAGCAGAATGACCAGACTCTCAAAACCAAGAAGGTACTGAGAGCCCCATGGGACCAGCTGACCATAGGTTTCTCCACATTCAGAAGCACTTGGCTTCCCCATGCTTGATATCACATCCTTCCCCTGCTCCATCTCATGTAACATTTCTTCCCTATGCCACTGCATCCCAGATCTACTTCTACTGGCTCTGTCGAGACACGGGTGCCTTCGCCTGGTTCAATGACCTGCTTGCCTCACTGGAGCAAAAGATGGCAGAGTCTGGCAAGGCAGACTTTCTCACCTACCGGCTCTTCCTCACCGGCTGGGACACCAGCATTGTGAGTTGGCTGTGGGTGGGCACGGCTGCAGGAGGCTGGTGGTGGCCGTAGTCCTCATTCTCTCTGCTCTGCCCAGGCCAACAACGCAGCACTCAACTTTGACACAGTTGCGGACACAGTGACAGGCTTGAGGCAAAAAACCATATTTGGACGGCCCAGGTGGGACACTGAATTCAAAGCAGTGGCCACAGCCCATCCCAGGTGAGATATGGGGGTCTTGGGATGTCAATACCAGGAGGCATCCCCTGGTCCCCAACACCCACAGCCCCTCGCTGCATGCAGGTCGGTGGTTGGTGTGTTCCTGTGTGGCCCGGAGGCATTAGCAAAGGTCTTGCAGAGATCTTGTCACCAGCACTCCAGCTTGGACCCCAGAAAGGTCAAATTCTACTTTAACAAGGAGAACTTCTAAGTGGGAGCCAGGATGGGACCACGGAGAGCAGAGAACAGCCAGCTTGCTGCTCTTACTTCTCTTTTTGAAGCAACTCTTGCCTGGAATGAGCATCAGCTGAAAAGCATGTGCATGAGAACCAGGCAAGACAGCAAGATCGTCCTTCGTAAGGAGAAACTCTGGGTTCACAGACTGCTGCCTCCTTGACCCTACAAAGGGTCCCTGTGAGGGAAAATGAGCCCAGCTCTGAGCACAGCCCCCCATGAGACGCATGGGGATGGTACTAGAGCAGCACACAGGTGCAGACCAGCAGGAGGCAAGGGGAGCCCAGCAGGTGGGGCAAGATGGTGGGGTCAGATGTGGCACCGAGAGCCAAACACACCCCTCCATATTTAAATGTCCCTCTCCATAAAACAGTAGGTTAAAATTGTTTTTCCTTGCAATAAAAGCCATGGGTGGTGTCTCAATCTGTGCAGGTGTGAAGGAAGCCCACTGTTTGCCCCCCTTTACTGGGCTGCAATAAAAAGGCAATAAACCCTCAGGGGTGAAGTGTAGGGTGGTGGGGCTGGCTGCCCGCCAGCCTTCTCTCTCTACAGAGGCTCACAGGCACCAAAGAGCCAAATTTGCACCAACCACCAGGCACAAACCAGCACAAAACAGGCAGACTTCAAGTGCAAAGATAACAAATTCCGCTCAAGCATATGCACAGAGGAGGAGAAAAACACCTTCCCAGGGCAGGCAGGTGCGGTAAGCGATACAGCAATTGGATACAGAGCCCTTCTGCTCTTGTCAACAGGGACAGAAAGCTGAGCTCCCTGTCATGCCCTAGAGGAGGGCACAGCCAGGTTGACCTGCACCATGGGGCACCCACTGTCTCCTGGCCCACGGGCTGCTGTCACCAGCCAGACACCTTCCCTGGGCAGCCTGCTCACCCTGTTTGGTAGCCAGCACATTCCAGCAGGAAGGTGCTAGAAGAGTATCCATGGAGCTTAATGGTCCCCCAGAGTGTCTTCAGCCCCAACACTTGCTGCCCAGCCTGATAGCCCATCTGTTTCCCCAGGTGACAATTTCATTTTCCTGTATGTGAGTGCCTCCTTCCATGTGCTGCCTCTGCTCAGCTCACCACCCCAAGGTGCTTTCTACTGCATTCCTAGTAAACAAGAAATCCTAACAGTTGCTCTTGCCCCTGTATTGCTGGGAAAATGGTGAAGAACCTGAGAGGTTCAGCCTAGGACAGAGATAGGCCAGGCTGTTCCTAGCAGTCCTCCTCCCTATGAGGGACCATACAAAGCAATCTGAGACACGGCTTTACTCAAACCCTCCTCCCACTTTATTTCAAACATCATAAAATATACACACAGAAAAAGGAATGAATTGGGAGGGAAAAACCTTGGGTGGCAAGGAGACACCTCTCCCTGAACGCAGCATCAACTCAAACAACAGGAAATGGCTGCCATGGAGCACCTTCTCTGCCCATCACACACCTGCCAGGCCTGTGAGAAGGAGAGGGAAGTGAGCATAAAGAAGAAAAGCAGGGCCACCCTGCACTGAACAGCACTCTGATTCACTGCAGGGGAGCAGGTATAGGTTTAGGGACATCACCTGTCAGGGTGCCCCTGTGGATTTCTGGATTTGCTCCTTTAGAATAAGGATGCTTTGTCGTTGCTCAGGAGGCAGCATGGCGATCTGGTCTGCTGTCAGCTGCAGAACCTGCATGATCAGGGCTGCCTGAGGAGAGAAGGGAGAGTCAGAATTGCTCTCTGCCAGCATAGCCATGAGTTACCACAGCCAAGAAAGAGGTGCTGAATGGATTAAGTTTCCTCTGCAGCAGGACCACGGAGCTGCCCAAGCTCTGAGCAGAGCAGGGTAGAATAACCTCCTGCTCCAAATGCAACAGGAAAGAAAACAAGTTCTCTGAAGCATGGTTGTCTTCTGCCATGGTAAGGCACACAGAAAGCACTACTCTCATTATCTAACCCCTTTCCACCTGTCCACTCACCTTCTCATGATCCTGGGGAGTGACTTGGCTCTGTCCAGGACTAAAGCCTCCAGGCTGACCAGCTCCCTGGACCCCTGCCCCAGGAATGCCCCCTCCTTGCATGCCAGCCCCTGCCATGTTAGGAACCTATGGGTACAAGAGAGGGGATAAGGACTGAGGGGTCTCTGGATTCAGCCGTACAGATACAGGAACATAAAGCAGGCTTTGTACTTCCACCTCCAGCAGTCACATGTATACCCCTCACCCAGCCCTGCCCACAGGACACCATCAATGCACAGTCAGCCACACAGAGCTGTACCTGGCGGGGCCCCTGTGGACCGCTGGCTCCCATATTAAGTGGTCCAGGACCCTGTATGCCACCTGGCATCGGGCCACGTGGGTTGGGACCAGGCCCTCGAGGCTCCAGGCCTCGGGACTCCATGACCCTGGCCTCCATGGCCCTGGCTTCAAGCACTCGTGGCTCCAGGACCCGTGGCTCCATGCCCCTTGGCTCCAGGCCCCGTGCCTCCATCACCCGGGGCTCCAGCCCTCGTGGCTCCAATCCTCGTGGCTCCAACCCTCGGGGATCTCTTCCAACTGCAGAGGGAGGACAAGGCAAGGTGTAGAAGGGAGCAGTGCCGTGGGGTTATGGGAGTGAGCCCACTGCCTTCTCTGCTGGGAAACTGGCAAATGCCAGGAAGATGTAGGGCTGGGGAAAAGGAGACATGCCTGGAAGAAGCCCCTTACCCTGTGGGACTGTTCCTCATGCCTTAGGTTCATTTCACTGCCCAAACCCCCTTTTAAGTCTTGAGATGAGGCAGCGAGCTCCACTCTGACCCTCTGTCTGCATGCTTTAAGCCGCCCATTATTTCATGCCCCCTCTCTCACCTCGAGCATCCATCAAGGGCCCCCGTGGCTCTCCCATCAGTGGTCGGGGTTCTCCCATGGGTCCACCCCTCATCTCATGGGGGGGGCCACGGCTATCGTGGCCAGCCATATGATGCATAGGGGCTCCTTGGTGGGGTGGCCCAAGGTAACCTCTGATGCAGAGAGACGAGGAGAGCAAAGCAGGAGGAGGAGAAAAAGCGAGAGAGTGTAAATCAGACACTGGCTTGGCACGGTCTGGGAAGAGCGTTGGGATTGCCCCCAAAGCCGGCCGCTGGCAAGGCTTGCACAGGGATGAATGCTGTCAGTCCCATGTCACAGGGCTGCTGATAGCACCCTGGGGATGCCCCTCCCTGTGGAAGGGGACTGGTCCCCATGGCTGGCAGCACACAGGCCTCCAACCAGGCAGCAGTGACTCCCGGAAGGCTCGTGCCATCCCTGTCCTTAGTGAGGTCACCCCTGGGCAGGGAACAGTGCAAGGGGCTCCTCTCCTTCCCTCTCCCCTCACCTGGGCTCCACATCTCCAGTGACTGAGAGCAGGGTCCCTCCACGAGGGTCATTCGGGGCATCTCCCAAAAGGCCTCGGGGTGGCGGGCCACTAGCAGGTAGAGGTCCACGCTGCATAGGGGCCCTCGGGTCTGGCATGGGCACTGCCAGGGAGACATACAAGAACTTGTGAGGACCTGCACAACCAGTGCTGTGCTGAGACTGTCCCCCAGCTCCCTCAAGGCTGGGATGTGCACTGCCTCTCTGCTTCCCGACACAGGCAAATGGGCTGTGCTGACTGCTGGCGGTGCAGTCCCTTGGATAAGGCCAGAGAGCACAGAAGCCCCTTCCCTGGATGCTCATTACATCACTCTCTTTCCCCCTCTGGTTCTTTCTCAGGCTTCTTACAACACCAGATGCTCAGAGTGGGTGCCCCTTGGCAATCCTAAGAGCATGGGCCAATGTGAAACCAGGTGCAAAGCAAAACCTGGAAAGCTCCTGTCATGGAAGTGCCTAAGTGGGCTGGATCCTAACCCTCTCCAAACAGGCACGCGTTTCCACTGGCAACTCTCTGCACAGCATTATCTCCTCTCCTGCCCCCAGAGGAAATCCTGCCTCCTCCTAACTCTGCTAGGCTACATGGAGTGATGCCAGTCCCCAGCCCTGAGCACTGAATGTGGCGACAGCTGCTCTCCACACACTGCACAACGAGCTCCATGACAGCCTGGAGCAGGCAAGCGCCGCGATACCTTGAACGCGTTCGATAGACGCAGGCCTGGCAGGTCCCACGGGCGAGAGCTGCAGGGTCCCTGGGCAAGCAGCAGGAAAAGAGGGAGAAGAGCAGACACGTAAATAGTGTATGCACAAACGCACGCAGCCTTAGGGATGGTGCTGTCTTGGCCTGTAAAATCACCTCTGCTCCCTGGCATCCCCCAGGACACCTATTGGGAAGATGCTGCCTGCTGCCCGTCTGGCTGTATCAGCACCTCCACCAACACCACGTCTGCCACCACAGGTATGGAAGGCAGCTTGGCACAAAGCGCCAGGCTGGGCATAGCCCTTTATTTTCTCACTCTGTGAACAAGCAGGGAGTGGAGTGAACCTTGCTGCGGGAAATCCTGCCAAGAGAATTGGCACATTGCAGGGCCTGCTGTGGCCCACAACAAGTCAGCTCCTGCCCCTGCCTGCAGCTGCCTTGGGCACTCCCAAGCATTGGTTTTCTGTCTGCTCTTCAAAACCTTTTGGGTATCAGTGAAACTGCCAAGAACTGCAGGATTGTTCTCGGGATGATGGTGCTCACTCTGAGAATAATGACAGTCAGCTGCCTTTAAGACACTTAAGACTGGAGGAACTCAGAACAGGTTTGCCACTCTGCTGACACAAGACCTGAGATACAAATCTAGGCGACAGAGATGTCAGAGCCCTACATGTCTTACTACTGGAAGAACAGGAATGCCTCACTTTGGTTGCCCTAAGCACGGGGCAGCCTCTCAGTGCTGAACGGCAAGGAATCCAGCTCCAGGGCTGGGCTGTACAGACCGTGCCTGCAGAGGGAGTGAGGGCCAAGCAACTGCCCGTTGCAGAACTCCCTGCCAAGCCTTGTACTCGCTATCACAAGCAAAAGCGAAGACCCAGCTCCCTCTGCTGGGCACGGCACAGAAAGCACAGGGAGACACAGGCAGACACTGCGGCAGCATAGCTGCTTCCCAGCATCCAGGCAGCAATGAAGCAGGGCAGGGACTGGAGAAGAGCAAGCTCTGCCTGCCTGCACAAGCATACGGACAGACACGGGCTCATAGAGAGATAGAAAACACAGGCACATCCCGCCCAGTGGAAGAGCAGCTCTCCTGGCATCCAGGATGCATCTGCACAACACAGTGTAGAACAAGCTGGAAGCAAATTGGTGCTTAGGCTGGAGTCCTGGACACAGGAGAGCTGTTACCACAGCCTTGCACCTAAGCAAACAAACTCAGGCGTGGCCCAGTGCTATAGGAGCTGCCATGTCTCCAGATGCAGCAGCAACAAGGCTGCACATAGGAGGCAGAGGCTCTCGCTGTGCAACGTCATTCAGAACCTGTAGCCTGGGCCCCTGCTGGAGCAAGGATCACATGATACATGGCATAAACTTAACCTCTGATGTACCTTGTCCGCGCTCCAAAGGCACAGGCCCTCCTCCAGGCATGCCGACCTGCGGCTGCAATCCACCTGATGGGAAAAAAATAGAGGTAAGACACATTTGTTGCTGTCCCTGTGCAACCAACTCATTCCTTTGGATCCAAATACCTACCCTCCCCCAGCTCCTGGGTTAACATCTGGAGATTTTTCTTGCTGCTGGTTGCCCATGGAAATAAACCAACTTTCTGAACTGCCACTGACAGCAGTCACAACCATTGCACAGACTACAAGTACCCTAATGGGGCCCAGCCCTATGGTTATGGGAAGATACAGTGGGGTAGTCTGCGGGACCCACATGCCCAGGGCAGCCTGGACACCACTCAGCCAAAACCCACAAACTCACCTCCTGGAGCCATGGGGCCAGGGCCAGGGCCCTGCACAGCAGCTCCCATCTGTCCTGGGGCTGGCACTCCTCCCTGCATAGGCGGCTGCATCAGAGGAGGAGCGCCGTTTACATGCATGCCACCCTGTCCAGGAGAGAAACCAGGCCTCAGCAATGTCCTGTCAGCCCAGCTGGGAAACCTGGGCTGGTAATGCCACCACTCCTCAACATGGTACATGTGCCCCAATGGTTCTTACTATGGGTTGTGGCTGGGATGATGGGGTATTCTGCGGGTTCATCTGGGCATTAGGCCCAGGCCCAGGTCCTGGTCCTGGCCCAGGTCCTGGCACAGCCTGCTGGTTGCCTGGGATCAGAGGAGGAACACTGGTTTGACGATGCAGGATTTTCTAGAAGCAAAAGAAGGAGAAAGGAATTATCTTCCACTCTCCACTTTACAACAGGCTGCTGCCAACATCCTACCAGCCCCAATCAAGACAACGAGGGACAAACCAGTGCAATCTCCGGATCGACGATCCTCATTACCACCTGGGCCTGTAGCAGGGCATAAGCCAGCTGTGGGTTCTGCAGCAGCATGTTCCTGGCCTCCTGGGGGCTGTTCTGGACGCACAACTGAGAATACAGAGATCAGCACTCTAGCAAGGCATGATATGGGCTATCGGGGCACAGGCAGCTGTGGTAGAAGGTACTCCTGCACAGAGCAGGGAGCATAACTCCCTTCTTCACTCACCTTCATCTGCTTCATTAGCTCAAACATCTGCTCAGGCGGCAGACTGGCTACTGCACGGCTAATGGACTCAGGGGCATCCTCAGGATTGACAGGGTCCCCATAAGGTGACTCTATGATAGGTGCACCTGTACCCAAGCCTGCAACAGAGTTTGTGATATAAGCTGCAAGCTCAGAAGGCAATGTGAGCTTGTGTTTAGAACTGGCTGCTCATAAAAAGGGGAATGCCACGCCATTAATGGGAGGCAGCAAAAGCAAGGAGATCTGGAAGGAGAAAACAACCAGCTCAGCCCACATCCCCTCTGCAAAGCTGTTTGCTGGGCCACTTGAAGCAGGCCAGCTCTGCCAGCCTCACAGAGCCAGGTACGTACTGCAATGCCAGGAAGGCCAGGCCCAGTACAGCATCAGCGTTCTCTGGCACAGAATTCAGACTCACTCTTCAGCTCCTCCTTGTTCTTCTCGCTGGCTGCATTGTCAACACGGAGGGCCCTCCCACTAAACTCCCGTCCATTCAGGTTCCGCATGGCACTGAGGGCCGTCTCCTGGTCCTGGTACTCACAGAAGCCATATCCCTTCGGTTTTCCCGTCTCCCTGTCATACACCAACCTGCACAGCGAGAGGAGAGCCATCACCATTGAGGGCAGCCTGCAGCTGGGAGTGAGTAAACACCTCTGCAGAGCTCCTCGGTGCTCCTGCTCGGCACCCGCGGCTCTCGACAGCACACGGTTAGGATGCAGTGAGGCAGCCGGTCCGGCCGCGGATACAGCACGCCCACGTTCACGCTGCAATGCTTGGGCTCGATCCCCGGCTCTCAACGCAGAGCACGGCCCCCGCACACCCCCAGCACACGGCAGTGCTGCCGGCCCCACGCGGGCCCAGGCCTCGCTTCCCTGTGCCCATTGGAAGGCCGCTCCGCCGCGCACGGAGGGGAGCAGAGGGGACGGCCGAACCGCTCTCACCTGAAGCTGACCACGGGTCCGACCTCGGAGAAAATGTCCTTCAGCTGCTCCTCTGTGGCCTCGTACGGGATGTTCCCCACTGCGGGAGAGAGACGGCGGCGCTCAGCCCGCGCCGCGGAGGGCAGGGAGCCGCAGATCCGCAACTCGGGCAGCCCGGCCCGCCGCCGCCGCCGCCCCCCGCCGCGCGGCCCTCACCGAACACCGAGCGCAGGGAGCGGTCCACGGCCGGGTCGCGCACCGACAGCCCCGCCATACCGCCCGCCGCTTCCGGTCGCCGCGCGCCGCTTCCGGTCCCCGCGCGGCACCGCGCCCCCCCCGCTTCCGCCCTCACCTAAGGTGGCGGCGGAGCGCGAGCGGAAAACGCTCCGGAGGGAAACGGCGGTTCGTGCGGTAGGGCTGGGGGACGTGAGGGCGGGAGCGGCCTGGAGCGGGGTCTTCCCTGGGCTGCCGGGCGGCTCCGGGCCGCGGCTGTGCGGTGCGGGGCAGGGCCGGGCTCTGAGACATCGCCCGCCCGGTCCGCCATCCCTGGGCGCCCCCCATCCCTGGGTGCCTCATCCATTGGTGCCCCCCGTCCCTGGGTGCCTCATCCATTGGTGCCTCCCATCCCTGGGTGCCGCATCCATTGGTGCCC
>JAPSGF010000227.1:54565-104197 GCA_035772895.1 Perdix hodgsoniae | reverse complement strand
CATCCATTGGTGCCCCCCGTCCCTGGGTGCCGCATCCATTGTTGCCCCTCGTCCCTTAACGTTCCCCACTTCTGTGCCCCCTCCATCCCTCGGTGCTCCCTCCCCTTGGATCCCCTGTCCCTCAATGTCCCCCATGCCCACGCAACCCCATCTCCCTCGTGCCCCCTCCGAGCTCAGCACCCCCGTATCCCACACGCAGATGCCACGTTCCTGTTGGCCGTCCGTGTCTCTTCATCCTCTGCAATGGCTGCGAGGGGTGGCACCATCCCCGTGCTGGTTACGGAGCCACGCTTTGCCCAGAACCTGAGGTGAGCCAGGAGGGAGCCGAGGGGCCCTGAGGTGTCCCCAGGCTGTGCTCTGGCTGCAGCGGGACTGGGGAGGCTGCAGGAGGGAAGAAATGCATGAGGCGGTCCTGGCCCTGCAGGCAGCGTTTGGAAGAGGCCCGGCTCTTGGATACCCGGTACCGGCTGCAGAAGGTGCCGGGGGGCAGCGTGGCCCTGCCTGTGCTGGAGGGGAAGGCAGCGGAGCAGTGGCTGCAGGACAACGAGCTGCAGGGGCTGTCCTGCCAGCTGCTCCAGATCCAGGTGGGCACAGCCCTGCATTGCCTCCCAGGCACGGGTTCAGGCTGGTGGCCTCACTCACCACGTCCCTCCTGCAGGACCCTGTCCCCTCAAAGTCCACCAGCGTGCAGCCACCCGCCCAGAAGCTGCGCTGTGAGCTGCGCCGGCTGCTGCTGGAACTGGGAGAGAGCTGGTCAGAAGAGCTGGAGTGCGATGTGCCCCGCACCTGGCAGCGGCATGGGGACTTGGTCCTGTTGAGTGAGGACAGCTTCAGCGCTGCGCACTGGGAGAAGCTGGGTGAGCAGAGCGGAGCTGCCAACAGAGCTGCTATGGGGGTGCTGCTGGCATCTCCCATTGCTCCCAACATGGCTGCATTGCAGGCCCTGTGCTCTGGGAGACGGTTGCCTCGGCTTTGGGTGCCCAGCGCCTGGCCAAGAGAGGACGGGTGTTGCCAGACAAGATGCGCTCCCCCAGTGTCACCCTGCTGCTGGGCTACAACAGCTGGGTGGAGCATGTGGACAATGGCATTCGGTAGGAGGAGCGGTGATGTGGGACATGGCTGTTGAAGCTGGGAGAGGGAGCTGTTCTCACTGATGGTGTCCCCCAGGTACACGTTCGATGTGACAAAGTGTATGTTCTCCCCGGGTAATATCACGGAGAAGCTGAGAGTGGCCTCAATGCAGTGCTCTGGGGAGGTGCTGGTGGATCTCTATGCAGGTAACAGCCCTTGGGGGGTGGTGGAGGGGTTCTGCAGGGCAGGTGGAGAGCAGTGATGCAGGTGCTGATGGCATCCAGATGGATGTAGAACAGTACTAACTGCATTGAAAAATGAAATGGTTTGGAAAAATGGTCTGGGACCTGACTTAGAGCTCCTGCTCTATCTGGAAGCCTTCAGCACTGCTGTCCCTCCTGGGACCACACTGGATGCTTATGACAACCTTGTGCTCACGCTCTGCAGAGCACTGCTCTGTACTTATTGCTGCTCACAGGAACCATCTGCATCCAGTGAGAAGGTGTCCTCTTTTTGAACCTGGATCCCATCAATCCCATCAAGCTCCTATCAATGTCCTGAGTATATTGGGTGTGATGTACTTCTGTAACCAGCTATTGCTAACTAAAGCAAGCAGCTGGTCTGTCTTCTTTGCTATGAATGCCTGGGGACACAGCATCAGGCTTCTGTGTGTGGAGAGCTCTGTTCTGTATGTAGGGAAGTCAGTGTTTCCTATTTGTGCCACAGAGAAACAAAGCAGCACTCATAGAGCTGCTCTTGATCAATTAAAACAAACACCAGACTTGACACTTCCACATAGGCTGGGAGCAGAACAGGATAGCAGAATTAACAGGTAAAGACAAGCCATAAAGTAAGTTTCTCTGTAAACATTTTTTAAGATGAAATTTGGTTTTATGGGATGAGAGAGAAATGAAAGTCCATTGTACAGGCATTTTCCCAATACCTGGGGTAGTTCTGACCCTGAGCAGAGCAGATGCGTAGAGCTAAGGGTGGTAATCCACATCCTAAGCTGCTTCTGTGGAGGAGAGCAGACTCCAGGGGATACCTGCTCTGTGCCCTCTTTTCTGCTACCTCCTCTGTCCCCAGGGATTGGGTACTTCACACTACCATACCTGGTTCATGCGGCTGCTGCCTTTGCCCATGCCTGTGAGTGGAACCCACACGCCCTGGAGGCTCTGAGGAGGAACCTGGCACTGAATGGTGTGCAGGACCGCTGCCAGATCCACGCTGGGGACAGCAGGCAGGTGGGCAGCACCCTGGGCATGGTGCTCTGCTCTTCTGTGGGCCTCATTTACCATCCTCCTCCTCCTCCTCCCAGCTGCAGCTGACGGATGTGGCCGACCGGGTGAACCTGGGACTGATCCCCAGCTCTGAGGAAGGCTGGCCCGTGGCATGCCGTGTCCTCAAGAAGGGCACAGGAGGGGTTCTGCACATCCACCACAATGTGGAGGCTCGCCCCATGCCTCCTGTTCTGAAGGATGAACAGAGACTCCCAAAGGAACCCAGCTCTGAGCAGGAGGATGAAGAACACCGGGACACTGAGGAGATGGAGAGCAGTGGGCAGGAAGTACTGGCAGCCAGGATCAGGCCCGAGTGGTGGAGCTGGGCTGAAGCAGCTGCTGCACGGATCCGAAGGCTGCTGACAGATCTGCACAGCCAGCCATGGCAGACCCACATCCTGCACATTGAGGGAGTGAAATCCTACGCACCCCATGTGCATCACGTTGTGCTGGACCTTGAGTGCCGCCCAGCACCACTCACCTAGCTGGCCGCAGGGCCCAGCGTGGCTCCAGATCTGGATTTTGCCATCTGGATGTGGTTTTCATCCCGTGGTCCCAGGTGGCAGCAGTGTCCAGCAGCAAGCTGGGCCCCTGCCATCCCTGCACCTTGCCAAGGGCTGCTGTGCAAGGGGAGCTGTGCTCAGCTGAGCTGCACAGGGATCGTGTGATGGCAGAGGATGGAGCTGAGGGTGCCCATAGTCCCACCCCAGTTCTGCCCACTGCTGCCCAGTGCAGGGACACTGCACTGCCTTGGATGCGTGCTGGCACTTTCAACCCCATTTTCACATGGAAGAGCTGCAGGGCCAAATAAACCTCAGCGTTTGTGCTGGGCTTTGTTTTGGTGTGTCAGGTGCATGCTGTGTTGGGTGGATTTTTTTTAATTTTTTTATTTATTTATTTTTTTAATGCTGAAGACAGGTCTGTTGCTTTTTTCCCCCCCTAGAAATAAAGATGTTTCCCATCTCCCTAGCTGGTGTCTAGTGAAAATGCAAACATAACTGACAGTTCAGAGGAAGCACGGTGCCACGGACGCATCCCTGTTGGTGCAGGCACGGGCTGAGCAGCGTGTAAAAGGGCAAAGCGACGTTTTTCATTCTCCCTCCTGGAGTCTGCCCGTCGGTTCCCAGCAGTGCCGGCGCCGATGGGCTCCGCGGCAGCCCGTGTGTGCTCTCAGGGAGGAGCCGCTCACCCCGATAGGGCTGCAGGGAGGGCACCCCGGAGCTCCGGGCACGGCTGCGTCCGGGGCCGGGGCTGCTGTTTGCGGACAGCCTCATAAATCCGTGTGTCAACAGAACCGGGGCGTGCCGCCGCGAGGGCTGAGGAGGCGGTAGGAGGGAACGGAGCAGGGATGGGGCAGGCGAAAGCGAACCACGAGTCCGCTCCTGGCCGTGGAGCCGCCCCATGGGGCCGGGCGGGGCCGCGCAGGTGCGGCGGGCGCGGAGCCTTTGGGACGCGCGGAGCCGGAGCCGCTGCAGGTATCGGGGCGGAGGGGTTGGGGGCAGCGAGAAGGGGGATCGCAGCTACGGGTCTGCACCTGCGGGACTTGGGAGCGGGTCCTGGTGGGCGGGGGCTCCCGAGCCCCGGCGGTGGCACGGCGTGACATAGCACGGCATGGCATGGGGGGCTCCGGCTGTGCGGAGGGTGGAACTGCGCCCGCGTCCGTGTGTCTGGCAGTTCCGACCTCGCACCCCTCCGGGTTCGCTCGGCCGTACGCAGCCGTTGTCACGGCTCTGCCCCGACTTCACGGCTTTCCCAAGTAGTGCCATGAAGGCACTCGGACCCACTGGAAACGCAAACACGGGGTTGGCCAGCGGAACCGGGCGGTGCGCGTCCCGGGGAGGCGGTGGCGGGCGGGGAGTCACGCAGCTCTGTGCACAAAGCGGGCAGCTCATCGGCTGTACTGACAGTGTGACAGCACTGCCTGCGTCGGCAGCGAGTCCTTCTTTTGCTCCGTGCTCACGCCCCTGAATTCCGTCCCGTACGAAAGCTGTAGATCCGAGGGAGCCCTCCTCCCGCTGACCCCTTCCCCCTGCCCTGGCAGCGGCCCCACGGCTGCTGCAGCGGTGCGGCGGCTCCGCAGACAGGAAGAGCCTTCCTCGGCGAGGTCAGCAGCGGGGCTTTTCCGCTGCGGAAGCCCAGGAGAGCAGCCGAGGTCCCTTGGCCGGAGCGCCGCGGGCTGCACGGCACGGCCGTCCCGGTGCCGGGTGGTGCCGGCTGCCTGCAGACCAGCAGAACCGGTGCCGCCGGCCTGCGGCGCTGGGAGGTGAGCAGGGAGCACGAGGTGCCCTGCCCTGCTCTGCCCTACATACGGGCTGCGAACCTGTGGGAGCTCGCCTCTGTCTGCTGTCTGGACGGGGCTGGAGGTTGCCATCTGTGGAGCTGGGGGTTGCCATTTTTGGGGCCAGCTCCCACTTCTGCAGCCACCATCCCTGTGCTTCCATAAACGCGGAAAAACACCGAGAGAGCTGTGCCTTGTGTAGGGCTGACAGGTGGCTGGGAGTGGGAATGGGAGTGCAGCCGTGCTGAGCAGAATGCAGTGCGTGTTGGAGGCACAGCACGAGGCTCTGAGCTGTCCTGGGGATCGCGGTGTGGTGTGAGCCCTGCATGGGTCTCAGCAGGGAGTGGTGCAGAGCTGTAACCTCACCATGGGCTTTGCTTGCATCCAGTACAGACGCATCCGCTGCTTGGGGTCAGGGTGATGTCGGAGGCTGTGGATCTGTCCTTCCTGTCGGATGTCGAGAAGGATTTGATCCTGCAGGTCCTGCAGCGCGATGAGGAGCTCCGTAAAGCAGAGGAGAGGAGAATCAGGTGAGGTTGGGGTTTGCTCAGAGGGGCTGGGGCCGGACAGGAGCTCTACTTGGTGCTCAGGCTCTGACTGCTCCCACTGTTGGGCTCCGTGCAGGCGCCTGAAGAATGAACTGCTGGAGATCCGGCGCAAAGGAGCCAAGAGGAGCAGCCAGCGCTACAGCGAGCGGACCTGTGCCCGCTGCCAGCAGAGCTTGGGCCGTATCAGCCCCAAGGCCAACACCTGCCGGGGCTGCAACCACTTGGTGTGCCGGGACTGCCGCTCCTATGGCCCCAACAGCTCCTGGCGCTGCAAAGTCTGCACCAAGGAGGCGTGAGTACACGGGTTTTGGGGGATGAGCGGCATGGGCCTCCTGTGTGCTTCTCTGTCCCCTTCTTCCTTCTGCTCACCCCAGCCCAATACCCCACAGCCACTCCTGTGGTCCAGCCCTAGGTTCTCAGCCTAGTCTCCATCATGGGGCCGCTGTCCAAGGTGAGCGCTCCTGGTTGGGTGATGAAGAACTGGGCTATGCCCTGCTCTGGGGTGTCCCTTGTACCCACTCTGCTCCTGTCTTCCCGTTATGTGACGTCAGCCCATGTTTCATGCAACCCAGGTTTCCTTCCTCTCCTTGGCCTCACCTGCCCTGCAAAACCCCCGTCTTACTCCATATTATCATTAACCCATTGTCTGTCCAGGGCACGGTCTCTGCTCAGCCACTTCTGTCCATGCTCCTCTTGACTGGCTTGCAGTTCCATGGGCAGCTAAAGGGAATGGTTTCTCACTGCCCCTCTGCCCTGCAGGGAGCTGAAGAAGACAACAGGGGACTGGTTCTACGACCAGAGGGTCAACCGCTTTGCTAACAGTCTGGGCAGCGACATGGTGCGCCTGTCTCTGCGGCACAGGTCTGCAGGTATGGCAGGTCAGGAGGTGCTGGAGACATGTCTCCTCCTGCAGCCCGGAGTGAGGTGGTTGTGACCCACTGGCTGCTTCAGCTTTCCCTGGGCTCTGCTGTGAGCTTCTCAGCTGGATTTTGCCCTTCCTGAGTCCTCTCTGCTTTCAGCGAGCAAAAGGGAGACAGTGGGACAGACACTCCTGCAGAAAGCACAGCTTGGTGACCCCAAGGGCTCCTCTGCAGCCCGACAGAAGAGCCCCCAGGAGCCCCAGAAAGTGCCCAGGTGAGGAGGAACCCTGTGTTTGGAGAGGGAGTCACCGATAGCCCATTTGGCTGCAGTAGATGGGGGAGAGGCTGCCGTCCTGCTCTGACTGCTGGCCTCCTTGCCAAGCAGGACATGCTTGTGGTTTTGTTTGTCTGCAGTTTGTTTCCTGATGCCTCTGACCCTCGGGAAGGCAAAAGTGACACAGAGTCCATGGAAAACATGAGCCTGGATGGCTACAGACCTGCTCCAGCTGCTGGGGGGGGCAGGTAGGGAAGACTGGGACACGTTGTCATTGCAGTGCTGGCCTGGCAGAGAGCGAGGGCTTCTGCCAGAGGCTGGTTGCATCTGTTTGCTGCCATGGTTCTAATGAGGGAGATGCTGGCTCTCCTCTCCAGGCTGAAACTTCAGGCTGGGAAGGCAGGTCCTTTGCTCCAGGCTTGCTCTTGTGGCTCCTTGGAGCTCACAGCAGGAACAGCTCCCAGCTAAAGCCTGGTTTCCTGGCCCTGCTGCTTTTGGCTGAAGGTACTGGCCTGAGACAGAGCTTTTTCTGTATCCTCTGCAGAAGGAACTCTCTGGATAAAGCCACCACTTTCAAAGAGGGAAAGCAGGTTGCTGGACCAGCAGGACCCGCGGCAACCAGCCTGACACTCCCTCTGCCCTCCAAAAATGTGCTTTCTGTCACCAACGGACGGGTGTGTTCTGCTGCCCAGCTGGGGCTGGGCACTTGGAGTCCCTTGGAGTCCCCTCTGCTCTGCTCTGAATGGGGCTTCTCTTCCCTAGGAGACTCCCACAGGCAGCCGAAGCAGCACGTTGGCGAATGATCATGAAGCCATCTTCAAGAAGAACCCCCGGAGGGTGGTGAGACCCGCAGGTGAGAGGTTGGGCTTCCCGGCATGCAGCTGGTCCTTGCTGTGCTGCGAAGGAGCAGCAGTGCTCTGCTAATCCCACAAACTCCTGTGCAGACTACACCAAGTCAGTGATCGACCTGCGCCCAGAGGAATTTGTGGGTGAAAGCAGCTCCATGGGAGACAGGAGCAAGTCAGTGCCTGGCCTCACCACAGAGCTGGTGAGACCCTTGGTGGTGCTGGAGATGGCTGTGTCTGTGCTGTCCCACACTCCCCATGCGAGCTGTTTCTCTCTGATTGCAGGATGAGGAAGAGGAGGACATTGACAACCTAGTGGAGATCCATCGACAGCGGGTGGCGCGGGGCAGCATGCGCAGTGGTACCTCCTCGGTGAGTCCTGAGGCTTGGCTGTGCTACAAAAGCCATGGAGAAGGGCCATGGGAGCTTCATTCCTTGGAATGGGATTAAAAACCAGAGGCCTAGCTGTTGTCAAGTGAGCCTGTGTGTTAATGGGGGCACTTGGTGACCATCCCCAGCCAGGCAGGGCTGGCTAAGAGGGATTGGGAACAGCCATGCTGCGGACCATCTGGATGGTGACACTGCCCAGCTCAGCCCAGCCATGCCTTGCAGAGCACACTGGGGAGCATGGTCAGCATCTACAGCGAGGCTGGTGACTTCGGGAACATCGCAGTGACTGGGGGAATCTCCTTCTCCCTGAGCTACGAGCAGAAGACACAGACATTGTTTATCCATGTGAAGGAGTGCCGGCAGCTGGCCTACGGGGACGAGGCCAAGAAGCGCTCCAACCCGTGAGTGCTGGGAGGGAGATGGTGGCAGAAAGTGGGGAGGGACAGGTTGGTGGCATTGAGAGAGGTGGGAGCTGCAAGCAGGGGTCTTGGTAGAGTGGGAGGTCTGGAGTTGTCCGTGGGGCCTTGAGATCTGCCTGTTCCTCCCTTCAGGTATGTGAAGACTTACCTCCTGCCTGACAAATCCCGGCAAGGGAAGCGCAAGACAACCATCAAGCGCAACACCATAAACCCGCTGTACAACGAGCTGCTGAAGGTGAGCAGGGATGGGCCAGGGCAGCCAGCTTCCCTCTGCCTGAGGCTGCAGCACAACGAGCTGAGCTGCCCTGCTGGGTTCTGCCTCCCCTCCCTGCCTGGGGAAATGGACTCCAAACCCTGAGCTGGATGCACATCTAGATACTGTGCTCTGAAAGCTGGAATAAAACATTTCCAGGCTGGGTTACTGCTCTGCTATCACTGTTGTCACATCCCTGGGTGCCATACAGCCCGTGTTTCTGGCTCTTATGCCACCCCCTTCTGCTGATCTGAGGCCGCTGGTTTCCCTTGGAGAAAGCTCCTTAGTGCCAGGGTTGTATGGGCTGCAGGGCAGCAGGGCTGTGCAGGCAGAGATAAGGAAGGGCTGGCCCCAGCAGTAGGAGCACTCGGCACTGCCTTTCATGCTGCTGTCCATGCTGCAGCTGGCATAGGACAGGAGAATGCTGGTCTCTGTCTCGAGTCCTGCTGCACCATCCCTTCTGATGGGAGGGAAGTGGGGAACTGGAAAGCGCACTCTGGTTTCCATGCTTCTGTGGCTCAGTTTGCCACAGGGGCCTCAGTGTGTCAGTTTGTTGAGCTCTTGTGCTCCAACCACCTGAGGCTCACCAGGCTGGCACCGCTTCCCTTGTGGTGGGAAGGAGTGGGGTGGCTGTGTGCCGTGAGCCCTGGGTACACTCTGAGGTTTGCTTCACCTGCACAGCACGTGCTCCCAGCAGCACTGAGCTCAGCATAGTCTGCCAGTTCACCAATCTTTTCCCTGCCTCTCTTCTTAGTATGAGATGAATAAATCCCTCCTGCTCACGAGGACGCTGCAGTTCTCGGTCTGGCACCACGATCGCTTTGGCCGCAACACATTCCTGGGGGAGGCGGAGATCCCCATGGACTCCTGGAACTTCAGCAGCCAGCTGGAGGAGTTCCTGCTGCTGCACGGCAAGGTACCGACCTGCTGCCTCTGCCTGCATGGGGCACAGGGGTCTTGATGGAGCTCCTGCAAGTTTTGTGCCCAGACAAGTCCTGTGCCCAGATCGGATGGCTGCGCTGCTGTAGCAGAAAAGGCAGATCTAGGTTTGAGCCAAGCTTCCCTTTTTCTCAGCATATCCCCTCTGTGATGCAGTGGGAAGTGTCCCTGCCCAGTCAGGTATTCTCATTCTGTGTGCTTGATTACTCCAAGACTGCAGCTCTTCCCCTCCCTCCCCCAGTAAGCAAGAATGGGAGCCAACTTCAGGGAAACAAATGGGGGAAATTGGACTTGACTTCCTGCTGTGGGCTGCAGAACAGTGCAGTGAGAGGATGTTGTGCAGCTGGATGGCAACAGCAGATGCTTCTGTTGTGGATTTATTCAGGAGTCTGGTTCTCTCTACAAGCTCCTGCTGCAGACTCAGCCTTTTGCATTGCTTGGGGCCCAAGCCTGCAGCTGCTGAGCTAAACAGAATTTCCTAAGAAATGTGGTCAAGGCAAAGTACCATCCCAAAGAAGCTTCTGTGGGCAGCTGTGCTGGGTGAGCTATCTCAGGCAGAAACCAGACCTTTGGGCCAAGTGTGGGGAGTGGCTGTGTGTTGACCCAGCTGTCACTGTGTCTGCTCTGGCTGCCCCAGCAGTGCTGCACTAATTCAGCCATTGTTTCTTTGCAGACTGGAGTCGATGCTGCTGGCCTCCCCCAGTACAAAGGGGAGCTGGTGGTCTCCATGAAGTACATCCCATTTTCCAAGCACCCCGGGGCTGGAAATGGCAGAAAGGGTGAGTACTGGAGTTCCAACAGCTCTATGTAGCCTGGGGTTATTCAGTGCCCTCTACAGACATGCTGGAAATTCCCAGTGGTGAAAATTGATTACATCTTGCTGTGTTGTTCTGTTTTGGATTTTCTCAGGCAAAGCAGGAGAAGGCGGTGAGCTCCAGGTCTGGATCAAAGAAGCCAAGAACCTCACAGCTGCCAAATCAGGGGGCACATCGGACAGCTTTGTGAAGGGGTGAGTGTGGGTATTTAAGGGGGATGCAAGTGAAAACTCTGTGCTCCCTGTCTGCAGCCTAGAGCATGTCCTGAACCAGAGTGGAGATCTGGGGGAGGGAAGTATCCTTCATTTGTACCCCCTGCCCGTCTGTCTGCTCATCTCTTAGTAGTGATGAATTCTTGGTAACAAACACTCTGGGTTTTGGCCAGCTGAGAAGAGCTGCTCAGGAACCAGGAGGGCTGTGGCCCGTTGCTCATGATTGGAGAGTGTGCAGAGAGGTCCCGTGAGCTGGGGAGGTGGCTGTGCACTTTCTGTAGGCCTGGCCCTTCTCCCAAGCTCAGAGCTGGGAGCCAGGACTGGCTGCTCAAGGAGCTGCTCTCAAGTCATCTTCACGGATGTCACCAGGCAGCTGTGACTTGGACAGGGCTGGTGTGAGGGCAATTGGTCCTTGGTGTTTCCTGTGTGCAAGCTACTTGCAGCCCCCAGGTTGCTTTTCGGGAGATGGAAACACCCAGTTTCTTCCAGACCATCGTGTCCCATCTTCTCAGGCCCAGTGGGGAGAGGTGGGATCCAAGGCAGGCATCAGATCAAGCTGCCTTGGCTTCTGAGGGAGAAGTTAGCTGCATGTGTATTGCTAACTCCAGTGGGAATGCTTCCCCCAGCTACCTCCTGCCACACAAAAATAAGGCCTCCAAGAGGAAGACGCCTGTGGTGAAGAAGACCCTGAACCCTCATTACAACCATACCTTTGTCTATAATGGCATCAACCCTGAGGACCTGCAGCACATCTGCCTGGAACTGACTGTCTGGGACCGGGAGCCTCTGTCCAGCAATGACTTCCTTGGAGGTGTTCGCCTGGGTGTGGGCAATGGTGAGGAGCTCTGGGGATGAGGGGCTGAGGAAGGCTGCTGCTGCAGTGGGAGAGGCCATGTGTGGCTCCCAAACCCCTGGGCAAGTGCTTTTGCCTGGAGCCACCTCTCTGCTGCAGAGGTGCTGCTCCCATACAGAGACAGGCTGTAACTTGTGCCCATCTCCTTTCTCCAAGGCATGAGCAATGGGCAGGTCGTGGACTGGATGGACTCCACAGGTGAGGAGCTGAACCTGTGGCAGAAGATGCGCCAGTACCCAGGCTCATGGGCAGAGGGGACGCTCCAGCTCCGCTCCACCATGGCCAAGCTGAGGCCCTAGGCAGCAGAACAGACACCAGGGCTCACCCTGGGGCTGGCACAGCTGCTCTGGAGCTGCACTCGCAGCGTGGCCAGATGAGTGCCAAACTTAATTATTTTTTTTGCCTATATTTTAATAAACATGACCCTTCTCTAAACAGGCTTGGGCAGAAAGTTGTCTTGGCCTAGCTTCTCTTAAAAGGTTTTCCTTTTGTTTTAGGAAAATCAAATTTGGACCAAAATGTAAGGCTGAACTTGAGCCCTTGTGGGACCTCCCTTCTTTCCCCACAGGCACAATACTTTGAAATGTGGTTAGGTTTCTTTTTTTCCCCTCCAGTTTTCTTCCTCCCACCCTCTGCGTTTCATAACCTGCTCTCTTATCGTCTCTTCCCCCCTCCTCCCTAAGGATGGTGCTTGCTCTGGGACCCTGAGGCAGAGAACAGACAAGCTCATGCCCCAGCTGTTGGGTTATGGGGAACACTGGTAGGGGCCATGCTGAACTGACTTTTTCTACAAATTTATTAATTTCAAAGTAATATTCTACTGCCAAAACAATTCCCGGGAAGGGTGCCATGATGCTGGGTGTAAGGAGAAGCAAGTAGATTATGAGCCTCTGTAATGGATGTCTGTTACTGTCTTCGCTGAGCATGGGGCCATTTGCTTCTACTGAAGGCTTTTTGCTGGCTCTGGCAGGAGCCTGGCATCAGTGCCTGGCCAGCAGGGCTGAGCCCAGGCAGGGTCAGCATGGGTTTAAGTTGTGTATGATGTGAGGACGGCCACAGTGAAGGTGAAGCTGCTGCAAAAGAGGCGTCTATAATGTCGCCCTGCCTGCTCTCCCATCCTTTTTCTGCTCTGGGAGCTTTCACAGGATGTGGGGCACTCATTTGGCTGTGGTCTCTCGTCCTGTTGGGCTCCTCTTCTCCCTCCTGCCCTGGGGTTTGAACAGAGAAAATCCAGCATGTCCTGTTGTGGTCCAGGCTCAGTCAGGCCAGAGGGTGCTCCTGGCTGTTGTGCAGCGACTTCTAGTACATGTTCCCTTGTTCCTGCTCCCCTCCCTGTGCCAGAGCAGCCTGAGAATGGCTCCCTTTCTTCTGGAAGTCCTTGGCACCCTAGTCCTCCTCTACGGTGGGCGACTAGAAAAGCAGAAAGGAAGCTGTCCGTCCTCCAAGGCACGTGGCAGGGGTCTCCCCACGCTGCCTCAATCACAGGGGTCCCCGTGCTGTGCCCGCTGAACTGCCTCCTGCCCGCTCAGCAGGTAGGTGTCGATGAAGTCAAAGAGCTCATCAGGGCTGATGGGCAAGATGTAGCGCTCACGGTCAGTGCCTGCTTTGTCCAGGAGCACCACGTTGAAGTGGGAGCGGGTGAGGTGCAGGAACTGCCTGGGGGTGCAGAAGGGAGCTGCTGGTCAGGATTGTGGATCCCTGGCTACACAGCTATGGCTCCTACACAGGGGCTACACAGCTATGGCCCTTATGGTCCCTACACAGCTATGGCCAGGCCCTCCTGAGGGTAGTGGCTTCCACTTCTTCCTCAAGGTTGTGAGCTGCCATAAGAGCCTAGCGCCTCTGTGTTTGGATTCTGGGCGCTGAGGACAGGCTGAGGGCATCCTTAGCCTCAGTGCAGCAGAAAGGAGAAGCCTTAAGAGGCAGACTTTTGCTTGTGAGCCTGGCATCAAGCCTTCTGTTTTACCAGTCCCCAGGGTTCCCCCTCTGTCCCTGTTCTCACTGGGACACCTGCCCTGGCTCTTTGGGATGGCCCCCTTCAGTTGCTCCTGCTTGGAAGGTCATGCATCCCATCCCCTGGTACCTGAGCTCTTCTATGATGCCGACAGACAGCTGGTGCTCCCGGATGCGGCCCACTTCATGTGGGGGCTGCCCCACCAGCTCAATGATGGTAACATGACGCAGGTCCAGCCCGCAGGTGGCTTGCTGCAGAGGAGGGGATGTGGTGGTGAGAACGTGCGGATGGGCTGCAAGGAGGGGGAAATAGCATGTTGGCTCACCTGCAGCATGGAGATCTGCATCTTGTAGTAGCGGTTAGCAGCGTCAGGTGCTGAGATGACAAGGAGCCGGCGTTTCTCGTAGAACTGATCCAGCAGGCTGGCTGCTGAGTTCACAGCAGTGTTGATCTGCATGGCTGGGGCAACAAGAGAGTGTGTGAGCACAAGAACAGATGCCGATTTGCACTCCTTCCCCAGTCTTACAGGCAGAAACTCCCTTAAGCTTTAGGCATCTCTGCAGGTAAATTCCCTGCCTTGCCCTGCACCACTTACGTGCACAGAGGGGGTGAGAGCCTGTCCATTGCTGGGTGGACTGGCAGACCCGCAGGGAGGTACCCTGGCGCTCGTAGCCCCCATCGCACAGATACTCGCATGTGGCACCATAGTTGTTGCCATCAGAGGTGCAAGACAGGTAGCCGTGCTGTGGAGGCTTCAGGACAGGACAGCGTCTCACTGTGAACAAGAAGGCCAGGTGAGATCAGGCTAGGGGTGGACGGGCACAGGCCCAGCCTTGGGGGGACAGAGCCGGGAGTCCACAGCCTGAGGGAGCCCGCTTCACCTTGGACACGAATCCTGAACTTGCAGCTGGCTCGGTTGTATGCCTGGTCATAGGCAGTATAGCGGATCACGTGCTCTCCTTCAGGGAACTCAGACCCAGGCTCTGGACCCCGCAGTGTCACTCTGCACCCAATAGATGGGTTCTCTGTTAGATCTTTCAGGAGAGGCATTCAGATGGCACCCAGTGCAGCCCCCAGCCTTGGTTGGCGATACCAGCACTGCCCCTGTGCTCACCTTTTGATGATGCCATCGGCAGAGTCCTTCACACGAGGTGGATCCCAATATACCGTAGCAGTCAGCTTGCCTGGCTCTGCTATCCGCTCACGGGACTCAGGGCAGCGGATCTTGGGAGGCTCAATATCTACCCAAAGGAAGGAGGAATAAGCTTGGGGAACAGCTGGGGCTGTGCTATGAGAGTAGGACAATGGGCAGAGGAGGACCCCAGGTGCCCAGTGATCCCACAGCTGCTGAGCATAGCCTAGCACCGGAGTGAGCAAAGCCTGATGTAATGTTAGCATCGGGTGACCAGGCTCAGCCTCGCTCATGGAGTGCTGCACCTCCCATCAGCCCGAGATTTGTGGCCAACAGCACGTTGGGGAGCAGCAGGGCCTACGGTTCTTGAGCACAAAGGCGCAAAGCACCAATACTTGGTCAGGCACTGGGCATCTGCAGGCACAGAGAGGATGAAAGTGCCCTTCCAGCAGTATGGATCACAAACAGCCTGGAAGGACAGTAGGGTGAGAATTTACCTACACAGACTGGCTCGCTCCCACTCCAGCGCCCATCTTCCATGCATATGCGGCTTCGGTCACCCTCCAGCTGGTAGCCGGGCAGGCAGGTGTAGTCGCAGCGGGAATCCATCTGCACCCCAGCTGAGCACACATATGAGCCCCGCAGCACCGCTGGCAGCACGTGGCATCTGATCTCTAGGCCAGAGAGAACAAAGAGGAGAGGGAAGTGGCTGGGCTGGCTGTCTGGTTGTGCCAGCAGGCAGAGACCCAGGGCTGGCAGTGCCTGCAGGGAGGCCAACAAGCCCGTTGAATGGGATGCACTCACGTCGGCAGTACGCCATGCCAGACCAGTGGCGGCTGGGTAAGCACTGCACAGCACTGCGACCCACCAGTCGGTAGCCGCGGGCACAGCTCAGCTCGCAGCGTGTCCCCAGGCTGCTGCGGTAGTTGCCCCCCCGGGGCGAGTAGCAGGTCGCCTCTCCACGGTAAATGTTCAGCGTGGCACACCACTGGGGCACTGCAGAGAGAAGAGAGGTGAGGGGTATGCATAGCTTGGCCAGGCCTTGGTTTTCTCAGGGACCTGAGGGACAGGCTTGGGGTGCTGTTACCTCGGCGGTAATCCAGGGCAGGCTCAGGGGGTGCTTCTTCCACATATACTTCATTGGTGTGGCTCTCAGCAGTATAGTAGCCAGACCCTGCACAGGAGGAGTGAGATGAGGGCACTGTGTGATGTTTCATGGCTGCACTTAGGTGATGACTCTGCCTCATGCAGCAGCACAATCCGATCCCAAACTGTACCACAATTCCCTAGAGAGAGATCCCACCTCCTGGCAGACTTCGCCCTGCTGTCCTAGCACTTCCAGGCTCGATGCAGAAGGGTTAAGTAGGGCAGACAGTGAGCCTGCAGGCTGGCACCAGCCGCAGACTAAACAGCCCCAGGGGCAGACAGACGTGGTTACTGCAGGAAGCGGGCGCTGGCCTGGCCGAGACCCCTGGCCTTATGGTGGTCAGGAGCGAAGGAAGGAAACCTCCCTCCTGCCTGTCCCAGCACAGCAAGGGATAAGAAGCACGGCACTACACTGGAGTGAAGGATGAAGTTGCTGGAGGAGCTTGCCTGGTGCTGCTGGTCTCATGCCATCCCTGCTGCGGACAGTGATTCCTGGCCAGCAGACAGGGACAGCTTAGTGAAGGCCTTGCACCAGCTCTCTGCCCACCATATCAACTCCAACACCCCCACGGTGAAGTGACCAGTGGGGCAGGAGGAAGGTGTGTGGGGGCTGGGGAAGAAGGCCTGCATGCAAGGAGAGCTGGCGCTGAGCCCTGCAGCCCCCTGGGCCCCGCAGTGAGCCGGCCGGCCGCGGCATTCCCCAGCACTGAGCTCACGTTTCCGCCTCTTTTCCGATGGCTCCCCTGGAACTGCCCCCTCCTCACCACCCCCGTTGCTGCAGGGACGCACCTCACTGCGGTGAGGTCTGGTCATTTTTGATCTGTCCAAAGGGACAGCCCCTGGTAGCACCCATTGCCCCTTCCCCCACCCCTGCTTTTGGGAAGCGGGAGCGTAAGCTGAAACCGATCCAACCAGCAGCTCCTATGTCACGTGGAGGAAACTTTATTACACATCTTTCCAGCAAGAACTTTACTACAGCGCGGCTCCCCATCGCTTCCCACAAACTCATTAAATCACCCACTTGTTCCCACAAAGCCTTTTATCCCAGTGCCCTTCCCATGCTGGCTGGCGCCAATGCAGTACAGCAGCCCCAGAGGAGCTGAGCATGGGGTTGGCACACCGTAGTTCTGTGTGGCTCCCCACAGCAAGCAGCTGCCTGGCCAGAGGGGTAAAGCAATGCAAGGCAGTGCTGCTACCTTGCAGACGTGCCATTTATTTGCAGATGTTCCCTTTGCACGGCAGGCACTGCCCCGACCATCTCAGATGGGCAGGAACATCACTGGAGGCAGCAGCACCAGGTAGCACAGTAAGGGGAGGGAGACAGAACAGGGAAGGGAGAATTCCCCTGCAAAGAGCAGCACAAGGGCTTTTCTCTGAGGTTGAGCCAGAGCTGGATCCCAGCCCAGCTGGGGCAGGGGGTGAGCATGCGGTGGGGAGGGGACGTGACCTGGTTGGGGTTAGGATTCTTCATCCAGGTCAACATCTGCTGGCCAACGGCTCCAGCAACAGCAGAGAGTCAGGAAAAAAAGCTCTGTTCCCATAATCGAGTCTGTGATAACGAGGTCAGCTGTTTGCTCATCTCTGGGTGCTTCCCAGCCCCATGGCAGTGTCCTCCTCCCCATACCCCATGGTGTAGCAATGCTCTCCCGGCTCTACCACACAGAGACTTCTCCTTACTCCCGTCACTCACCTCCTCCCCTCCCTGCCCTGACACACGTTGCCCCACATGCCGGTGCCACCGAGGTGCTCACCTTCATGCCACGTGGCCGACACCAGCCTGGTGAGGAACACCAGCAGGACGGGTGCTGCCTCCTGCGCCATGCCAGGGCCAGACAGCCCCACTGTGCTGGACGGGGGGCTGTCGGAGCCCCTGCGGGATGGAGCCGGGCTGGGAGCAGTGCTCAGCTCCCTCCGTCGCTGCTCTCTGGCTCGTGCTCCTGCTTGGCTGTGCTGCCTCTGCTGAGTAAACCGACTTCTCCCCTCCGCTGCCTGTCCCAAACATTCAAAAGGCATGAGTCAGGCCCCAAACGATGAGATTGTCAAAAATAATAAATCCTAAGGATTCCTTACTTTTCAGAGTACCTTCTGCTTTCCCAAGGCTCTAAAAGCTTTTCAGATGTTTCCTCGCAAGCAACGGAGCCAAGAATCAATCTTCAAGCAAGGAGGAGCGGAGGAGCTCCCACCACCAGCTCCAGACTCCTGGAACGGGAGCTCCAAGGACAAACCGCAGTGATCATGGCCCTTTTTTCCAGCGGGGCAGGGCTAGCCGGGCTGAGAAATGAGGAAACCTCACTACACGCTGTGGGGTTTGAAATCAGACCCAAGGCAATCGGTTCCAGCTGGGGTCTATTTTCCAGCTGCGGCTCAGCCTCTGTGAGGCAGAGAGAATGAATGGCACAGGCTGGGGTCTGCTGCCTGGAACTGCGGGGCGAGATGGGGCTGCGCTCCGGTGCAGGGCGAGAGGGGAAAGCCTGGCAGGCAGGTACAGGAGCTGGCAAGGGGCACTGAGCTGCATGAACGTGCTAATTATGTGGCGGCCAGGCTGGAAAGCGTGCTAATTAATAACACAGCTGTGCCGAGCTGGAGAGATCCCGCCTCCCGGCAGCTCTCCCCGCGGCCACGTGCACCTCCTGGGCACCGGGAGGGGACGGGGCAAAGCCCACCCTACACAGCCCAGCAGGGCTGGAGGAGGGCTCCCGCTGCTGGCGCTCACCCAGCGGGGCTGCTTCTGCCCCCTGCAGTGTTCACAACGTGCTGCAGCCCCGGAGCTGCCCCGCAGCCCGCACGGCCCGTGGGGTGGAGCGGGGGGTTGGGGGGGGCGAGGACGTGCAGCGGCACCGCGGGGACGCGAGGCGCCGCCGGAGCGCCTTCGGGCGCGCTCGGCCGTTTCCGTAAACATTCGGTCAACTTCGGGAGTCTTCGGCAATAGCCGGCGGCGCGGGGCGGGCCGGGGCCTCCCCGACGGGGCGGTGCTCGGCTCGGCTCGCCGGAGCTCGGCAGGACGCGGCTCGGCCCGGTCCGGCCATGGCGTCCCCGTCGCGGCGGCTGCAGACGAAGCCGGTGATCACCTGCCTGAAAAGCGTGCTCCTCACCTACACCTTCGTCTTCTGGGTGAGAGCCGGGCCGAGCCCGCGAGCCCTCGCCCTGCCCCAGCCCCGCGGGCGTGTCGCGGCCGCGCTGCCCTATCGCGACAGAGCGGCTTTCTCCCTTTCCGCAGGTATCGGGCATCGTGTTGCTGGCCGTGGGCGTGTGGGGCAGGGTGAGCCTGGCCGTCTACTTCTCGCTGCTGGATGAGAAAGCCACCAACGTGCCTTTCGTCCTGATGGGCGCCGGCGTCGTCGTGGTGCTGCTGGGCACCTTCGGCTGCTTCGCCACCTGCCGGGGCAGCACGTGGATGCTGAAGCTGGTAGGTGCCGCCCGGGGGGCAGGAGGGGGACGGTTCCCGCTGGGGCACCCGACCCATCCCGCTCTTGTCTCCTGCCTGCAGTACGCCATGCTGCTGTCCCTCATCTTCCTCATCGTGCTGGTGGCTGCCGTCGTCGGGTTTGTTTTCAGGCACGAGGTGAGTGTGTCCCTTGCTAACGTGCTGGTCTCATCCACTTGGAGGGTTGGAGGTGTTGCTGGGGAGCGTTAGGAGGGCTGGAGGGGGCCAGAGGAGCAGCCTGGTCCTGATAAGGACCCATAAAGGCTCAATTTGCTGGGAACAACAAGGGGTGTGTGTGCGGGGAGCTGAGCCGCTGACCAACCCTGGGCATCCCTATCTGCCAGAATGACAGAATGGCCAGGGTTGGAAGGGACCTCAAGGATCATGAATCTCCAACCCTGCCACATGCAGGGCCACCAACCTCCACATTTAATACTAGACCAGGCTGCCCAGGGCCCCATACAATCTGGCCTTGAACATCTCTAGGGATGAGGCATCCACAATCTCTCTGGGCAGCTGTTCCAGCACCTCACCACTCTCTCTGTAAAGAACTTCCCCCTGACATCCAACCTAAATCTTCCCTCCCTCAACTTGAAACCATTTCCCCTTGTCCTGCTACAGAATCACAGAATGATATGTCTTCTGAAACCTGTATATAAGTGTTCTTTTCTTCCTGTTTTCTGTAAGTAAGGCTCCTGTGAGGGTTTCTCTGCTGTGGAGCAACCTGCTAATTGGGAGAGCTGGCAAGGTGTAGGGCTGTGTTACTGCACGCACGCTCCAGGCACCACAGAGACACCTCCTGTCTTGTAATGGTGTGTGTAATTGCCTGGGTCAGCAGGGAATGCCTGCAGGCCATGACCAGAGTCATTCCTGCCATCACCAAGTGGTGACTAACGTGGGGCTGAAGTCCCAACGCGTGCATGGGGACAGCACCACAATGTCCTCCTCACACAACTGCCAAGACCTCTCTCTTGCAGATAAAGACAAACTTTGAGAGCAACCTCAATCTGGCCTTGAAGAACTACAATGGGACAGTGGATCGTCACAGTGAGGCGGTCGACACTATCCAGAGAACTGTGAGTGCCCCTCTCTGCCTTGTTGGATCATGGAGAGTAGGGGCATCCAGGTGCATCCACCCAGCCCCTGGGTGTTCCTGGCTAGGTGTTCCCCTCCATCGCTGCATTCGATGTCCTCTTGCACAACAGGATGGTAGGAGGAGCATTCAGAGCCCTCCTGCTGCTGCCTTGCAGGAAGGACAAGCAGCCACACATGGAAAGCATCTGGTCCAAGTTAGGGCTGGTGAGGAGGGTCTTTGGAGTTACGTGTGGAGTACAGGCAGTCTCTATTGCTGCATTTAGGGCATCCTGGTAAGGATCATAAGGCTGCTTACGCTAGATTGGGGAGGAGAGCCTTTTCAGGGAAGAGGTGCTGAGTAGGAGTTGAAGAGCTTCCTAGATGGATGCTAGGATATGGAGTGTTGGGGGCCTAGGAGCTGCTGCAGGAATTCCTGTAGGGCTGGGGTACTGGGATCCTGATGTGATCATCCTCACTTCTGACAGCTGCACTGCTGCGGGGTACAGAACTACTCAGACTGGGAGAAGACCGAATACTTCGCCCAGAAGGGAATCCCTCAGAGCTGCTGCAAGAGCCAGGATGGCTGTTCGGTGGAGGATCTGAGGGACCCAAGCAAAGCCAAGCAGAAAGTGTTTGTGGATGTAAGTTACACTCATAAAAATTCCCTGGAAGTTCTGTAGGTGGGGAAGGAAGAGTTGGTTGGATAGGGGAGGGTTTGGTCTTCACTTGAAAGAACTTCTTCCTAAATGCATGCACCCTGTAGCTCAGGGATCCCTCTGGGGTTGATGTAGGGGAAGGGTAGGCAGGAAGGAGCCTCTTCTCCCACCTGCAGTCCCTCCTAGTCCTTCCCTGAAGGTCAGGGATCAGCCTGACCCAGGTGTTTGCACCTAGGCCTGTGCATTTCTGAGAACAAGAGAAAAAGGACGTAATTTCCTGGTCAAGTTCGTTCCGTAGTGCTGACGTCTGTCAGCTGCTGTGCAAAGTCCTGCTTGTGTGGTGAGCACAGGTGACTTCATGGTGCAGGGATCACTGGTGATGTGTGCAGGGGTTATGCTGAGGATGCTCATCAAATGAGTCACTTTGTTTAACCCAGTGCTCGCATAAAGGGAAAGGCAGGGGCGGTGCTGCCTTTGATAACGCTGGGCTGGCCACTGATTGGTGCAGCACTGGTGCTGTGTGGTTTGGCCAAGGCCAAGCAGGAGGGTGACGTCCTGCAGTGAGCCAGAGCTCTCTTTATCGTGCACCAGGGTTCCATGGAGAGGCAGATTTGTGATGGGGGGGGGGGGGGAAGGGGAACGGAAAGTCCTGGACCCACATGCTCACTCTTGCTCTCCCACAGGGTTGTTTTTTCCTGGTAACATCAACAATGGAGTCAAAAATGAGTGTTGTGGCTGGCATCTCCTTTGGCATCGCATGCTTCCAGGTAAATTTCACTTGCTACTGGGAACAGGAGCAGTGCAGAGTGAAGCCAGGGTCTCTCCAGAGGCATTCAGTTTCTGTGCAGTTTGTCTGTGTACAAAAGGCACAGCCTTTCTCAGCCAGAGAGGAACTGCTCCTCTGCAGCTAATCTGTGTTTATCCTCACCACTGTGCAGCCTCTAGTCTCTTAAACCCAAGGCTGCAGCACCAGCTCTGTCTCTCAGAGCCCAGGTTATTAGGAGAGAGTTCCTTTATACAACTGACTTTGAGGAAAAAACCAAAGCAGGTGAACAGAGCCTGTATTGCTCTGAGTAAACTCCCCACGTTTGCTGTTGGCAAGGGCCCAATCGACGCGCTTCCTACTCCTACCTTCCCTTTTAACTGTTTTGGGCTCATTCTGGTGTGGCTGGGTCCTTGGAGCACCTGTGTAGCATCCCCTGTGCTGATGAGAGACCTCACGCCTTGCACACCACCACAACCTGCAATTGCTTCCTCCCCCTCCAGCTCCCCAGCTTCCAGTTTACTTTATCCTGTAGGACACTTCCTGCATGGGCTTCATGCAACAATGTGCTTAGTGTCCTGTAATCTGACAGGCTTTATCCCAGCAGGAAACGAGAGGCCTCTGCCCCTGAGTTCCTAGCTAAATTGGGCTTTGTGCACAGTGAATGCCGTGGTCTGGGTTTCCCGAGGAGCTGTGCACAATGGGGCTGAGCGCTTGGGAAATCCAGATCTGATGTGTTACAGCAGGGGCTGCAGGATGCATCGATGGCCTTTATTTGTCTGGGTTTGGAAAACTCCCTCAACTCTGGATGCTGAGCAAGCTTGGCAGGCTTTCAGTTGGGAGGGAAGTGAGTTTGCCCTTTACGTGATCCTGAAGCCACGGTGAGACCTTGGAGGCACAGGACCAACAGATAACAGCACCGGTGTGGGGAGAGGAAGGTGTGCAACCTCGCCGAGGCATGAGCATGTCACCCTGCCTGTCCTGTAATGAAAGCTGAATAACGTGGGTGAGGCTGGAGCCAGCAGGGCTACGGCTGCAGTCTGTGCTACAAGGAGCCTTCAGCTGTGGCTGAGAGAGGCCAGGAGCTGGGGCTGATCTCCACTCCTCCCACGCTGATGTGAGCTGAGCTGTGCTCCGCATGGGGCGGCTGAGACGTGACTGACACGCAGACTGTGAGCTGCCTGCTTCCCCCGGCTCCGGCCGTGCAATTAGCTTGGCTAATGCTGGGCTGGGGAATTGAAGCCATTTCCTGGTTTTTATCACTCATTCAGCAAGTCTTTGCTGTGTTGTACAGCCAGCAGGGACCAATCATGTAAATGTGCCTCTAACTTGGCTTCTGTAGGTCAAACTCCTGCAGGATCCAGCTCTAAGTGTCTGTGTGGGGCTGAAAGGCCACGTTGTGATAACAGCAGCATGTTCTGCATGTGTTGCTGATGTGAAACAACAACCTTGATTCCCCACTGCCCTTGCAGCCAGGAGAGGTGGTTGTTCTCTGGTGGTTGTGCAATTGGCTGTGATGCTCCTGAAATCTGTGTAATTTCTGAAGCTGCTGTATAACAGTGGATGCTTCATAAAGCAATATGTAAGAGGGTGGAATGTGGAGCATCACTTGCGAGGAGCTGTCTTGGTGGATACCTGTCAGGATCCTCTCCTTCAGTCTCTCCCCCTTACTCTGAAGTGGGGTGCTGTAGTCTGTTCTGTGGTTTGTAAATCCCCATCTTTGCATGTTACAAAACTCAGATGTGAGTGCCTGATGAGGAATGGAGCAGTTGGTCAGGTTTTCCCACTAGAACGCCATGTCTTATTTTGGGCCACCTCTGTTGTGTCTTTCCTCTTCAGTTGGTTGGCATCATCCTCGCCTGCTGCCTGTCCCAGTACATCACGAACAACCAGTACGAGATGGTGTAGCACCCCCAGTGCACAGTGGCTTTGACTAAGGTATGTCTGTCTGCTGACATAAGCCTTGGCTGTGGTAGGCTGGGCTTTCAGGGCTGTTTGCAACTCCTAAACCACGATGTGGGCAATGTGTATACTTCCATGGTGATGGAGGGGGGGGAAGCGAGGGGAAACTATTTCATCTTTATCAAAAACAGAGCATGCAGGTCCCCTGTGGTCTTGCTGGTGCTGCTTGTGATGCTGTCCCATTAACCTTGGGCCTCCATCCCTGGTCTGTCTGTGGCTGCTGCCATTGCCTCCTACAACATGCTGCTGAGCCATGCAGGCGGGCATCTGCTGAGCCCTGTCTGCTGCATCCTCCTCCATGGTGTATAACTCTGGGCCTGTAAATGCTCTGTTTGTTAACGGTGTCTTCTGAATGGCAGGCATTCCTCCTGCTCGCTGTGTGGGGGAAGACCACACCACCTGCAGTTTTCCTCCGGACGCTGCTTCATGAAGTCTTGCTTTGAACTGACTGATCCTCTCCTCAGATAGCTCATCGAAACGAGTGCAACAGCTGTTCTGCTGCGCTTGGGGACTTGTCCTAACACTACTCTACTGTACCACTGAGTGGGATAATTAGTGTAGCTGAGGTGGTTGCAGTAGCTGCACTCCTGCGGGTGCTGGGCTCTTCTCTCGGCTGCGCCGGAGCAGCCGCTGCCACCATTCATTGCAGCCCTTGTTGGCTGCCCTGCTTCTGGGCAGAAGCTGTTCTCACTAAGTGCCTCCCTCGGGAAAGCAGTGCTTTCTCTCATCTCCGACCTCTGTTCTCAGCCCCTTTTGCATCCCCCTCTCTGTTCAGATTCAATCGCTGGCCACGTTTCTTCTTCAGATGGGGCTGTTGTCCTGTTCAAGCAGTGCCTGCTTGCTGAAGCTCTTTGCTCAGCAAGGTCTCGGCTAGTTGCCAAGCTCTCATCCTCATGCTGGATTTTATATACTTTTTTATAGCTGTACTTTTTAAAGTACGGGCTGTAGTGATTCATTGTAAGCTGTAGCAGGGTTTGGTGATGTAGGTCCTGGTGCCTTTACCTTGGTGTAGGTGTCCTTGCACCGAGTCAGCTGTGACTTGATCATCAGTATTACATGCTGCTTTAACTCGTTTTGTGTATTGAGTAGAACTCTTTTGTCCTGAGACACAATAAATATTAAGATATTTTACTCTACAAAACTGCCCTGGCTTTTCTATTAATCCTCTGGAAACTCTTCTCAAGTCCCTGTGAACAGCAGCAGCAACCCAGCTGCAAAGTAACTTGCTGACCCCAGGCCAGCTGGTGACCGCTGGGCCTCTGCAGCTCATGTTTCTCAAATACTCACCGGTGCCCTTGTGCTCACAAATAACTTTTGTAATTGAATTTTCTTCATAAAAAACGTTGTGCAACTCTGCTGAAACAAAAGGCCTGAAGCATCTCGGCCCAGGAGCTGCTGGAGGAATGCAGAGGCCGGAGTTCAGTCCTGGTGCAAAGTGTGTCCATCCTGCGCTGTCCTGTGCTCAGAGCACAGTGTGCTGCAGCACCGCTGGAGCCAGGAGTTGTGGATGGAAGTTCTGTATGTGTGCTCAGACCTGCTTTTCCTCATGCTCTCTCAGTGCTAGGCACTGCTGCCCTGAGCGTGGTGGTTTAAGGTGGTACAGAAAAGCTCCCATTAGAAGTGGGAATGTTTTCAGGTTGCAGTCATCAAACCTGTGAGGGCTGTGGGGTGGCGGAGTGAAGGTGTGGGTGTGAGTGGCAGTTCTTTGTCATCATGCTTCCCCTGTGTGGGCAAGCTGCCCCAGCACCCTGTGGGCCAGGGCAGGTGTGGGGCAGCTTCACTGCTGATGGAGAAAGCTGGAGAGAAACAGCCTGAAGTGCTTGCGTCTCCTTTGACCTCACTGAATAAATCAAGCTGGTGTCAGCCCCTGGCTGGCTGTTGAGAGCCTCGTGGGTTTGGAAGGCAAGGCAGAGTGCGTCAGAGCATGGGAGCAGCTGCAGAGGGAGTACAACGGATGGATGGAGACCAAGCAACAACACGTGAGAAGCAGGGCTGTGTTTGGGTACACCTTTCTTCTTGGTAAAGCCGTGCAAAAGCAGGGAGGCACGGAATTATCCCTGTTTGACTGGCTTTGGTGCCAGGCTGGACAGAGCTGCCTTTACCCTGCTGGCTTTTTACCTGCCTAGCTGTGCTTGCAGGCATGGGCTTGCATGTGAAGCACTGCTTTGCTAGTGCAGGTAGCTGTGGAAATGCCACTGATAAAGACATCCCTGCTTGTGGGGGGAAACGCCTGGCTGTCCCCTGGGCTACCTGCTGTCCCCAGGGATGGCTGTGCAGAGAGCTCTGCTGCACCCTATGCACGCATAGCTGAGCAGCTCAGCACGTCTCTGTGCCACACACTTCTACAATCAGCTGTCCTACAGGGAGCTCAGGGCCCTGCCCTGTGCTGGGGACAGCTTCTGATGAGCAGTGTGTGATCCTCCACGGGGAGGGCTTTGGTCAGTGATGCCTGTGGGGTGTCAGAGCTGCTTGGCAGCGTTTGGCTCCCAGGAGAGATGAAGCTCAGGAGGCTCAAACGCAGGCTGTGAGCTCCTGGATTGCTGCAGGGGATGCGTGGGGCTAGCCCATGGGTCAGCTCTGTGCTTTGAGAGTCTTAAATCCTCAGGCATGTTTTGGCTGAAAAGGAGAGGGGCTTTGGGGAGCTGAGCTGCCAGAGGACCTGAGGATGTTTTCCTGTTATTTGTCTAAGCCTAATCGACACTTTGCTGATGCAGGGAGGGAAGGAAACATTCACTCCTAAGCTGTGTGTTTGCCTGGGGCTGGCTAAATGGCGGGCTGCTGGCCAGGCCCTGGTGGGAGCTGAACACGGGGATTGGGACAGGGTGCCTGCGGGGACACAGAGCTGGGGACACACTGCACATGGGGATGTGGAGCCTGAGGGGCTGCAACAGTGCCTGTGATCAGTGCTCAGCACCTGCTGCTTGCTGATGTGCATCCTTCTTTGCTGGAACAGCTGCTTTTGTGGGTGAGATCAAGAGAGAAAATCTGAGATTTTGGCTGTGAAGGTTGAGTGTCCTCCTCAGTGTGGCAGCAGTTTGAAGACTATTTTTTGTCTCCCGCATTGCAGGCTTTGTCCGTTTCTTGGCTGGGGGACAGCTGATGGCACTCAGGGCCATTTGCACCTCAATTTCCTCCAGCTTTGGTTGCCCAGTTTTCTGCTGGCTACCACTTGGGCTCTGTGTGCAGGGAGCCCTGTCACCCTGCAACGTGCTAAGGGCACCTGGAGCTGTCACAGCTGTTACCAGAGACTCCTTAACATCCCCAAGGGCACCAGAGCTGAGGGGTGCTGTGTATTGTTCACAAATGCTGGCTCTGCCAGGAGCACAATGGGGACCCCGGCATGTTCCCAGCAAGGCGACTCCCTGCACCTGAGTTATGGCTGCTCACGAGGAAGCAGCCGAGCAATTAGATCACTCCTCAGACCCATTAAGCATCACAGGCTGAGACGAAACGACTTTCCATTTTCTTTGCAATCGCTCATATAGGACATTTATTGCTTGCCTCTCGCCGCTCGGTGGGGCGATGACGCCAGCCTGGCCCAGCCCTTGGAGCCACGCTCGGGGTCCGCAGCCTGTTTGGGGGTCCCACGGCCTGCAGGGCTTCTCCCTGGGGGCTCAGTGGGTGCGCACAGGGCTTACACCCGGCCCAGCATGCGTGCGATCCACCAGTTGCAGGGCATGATGATACGGCAGATCACCCTGCCGCCCTGGTAGCAGTATGGGTAGGGGTAGTAGCCCAGCAGCGGCTCGCAGACCCGCCGGCAGTAGCGGTTGGCGCGGCGGCACTGTGCACAGCAGTAGCCCCGCTCATCCCACAGCGGGTGGAACTCCAGCCCGTTCTCTGTCTGTGGGAGAGAGTCAGTTGTCAGTGCAGCCTATGTGCTGCTAGGCACCCCAGCGCGTGCTTCCCCACACTCACGTAGTCGTTGACAGGCAGGTCCTCTTCTGTCAGCTGCCGTGTCCGGCGCTTGGGTCCTGGTAGGGCAGCCTCCATCCCACGCTCGTTGTCCCCATCCAGCCAGCTCTGGTCATCCGTGAACAGCCCAGTGTCTTCTTCTTCTGTTCTTTCCAGGCCAGCCAGCTCTGGAGCTGTGGGAAGAACCAGATATTTATAGATCCCCAGCTTGGACCCTCTGGGGCAACATCATCTGGGGCACTTTCAACTCTACTGCAGTATCTGCTGGTTGTTTGGGAGGATTGAGTCATGACAGTTGAGAAAAACCTCTAAGATCATCCAGTCCAACCCCAGCCCACCCCCATCATACCCACAACCAACTCCCTCAGTGCCACATCCCCATGGCTTTGGAACACCTCTGGTGACCCCACCACTCCCTGGGCAGCCTGTGTCAGTGCATCACTGCTCTTTGCAAGAAGAAACTTCTCCTAACGTCCAACCCGAGTGTTGTTATGAGCACTTCTGGCCCTGCTACAGCATCTGCTTGTGGTTTAGGCCAGTCCCATCATGACACCGATTTCCTTTGCTGAAATTCTATCACAAATGGGGACAGATAGAGGAGATGGGGGACACAGTGGGGTGCTGGTGGCCATGAGTCACTTGGTACTGCGTGAGACAAGACATTGTGCCTCCACGGCCACTGAGGAGGGAGGTGTCTTGGTTGAGGTTTTAAACAAGCTCATTCTGATAGAAATGGGTTAGAGAGAGTGGGTAATTATACCGGCAGATCTCAGAGGCCACAACCTCTGAGAGGAACGTGTGGCGAGCAGCTGGAGGTGGCAGCCCCGTTGTGTGATTGAGAGGCGGATGGCTGCTCCTGCTCTGATGTTCATGTGGTGATGAGAATTTAGGCGTCCCAGTTTCCAGCAGTGCTGGCTTCCTTGCAGGTACAAAGGGGCTTTCTGCCTTATTATGAGGGGGGAGGACACTTTACAAAATGCAGAGCAGTGGGGAGCCGGTGAAGACTAATGCTTTGCAGAGAGAACTGTCGGCCCACACTATTACACTGGCCATATTCCCTCTTGGTCGTGGCAAGCACTGAGCTCATGTCTGGGACTTACAGCAGGGCAGCAGGAGTGGGATAGTAGCAGAGGTGACAGGGGAGGCGGCAGGGCTGCTCCCAGTGGTCACCCTGCAGATATCTGGGGGAGGAGATGGCTCCTTGTACCTGCTATTGGCGTTGGGTGGATCCAGTAGATGGTCACGTTTCTACAAATGTTAAAAATTTTGGAACTCTTCAGAAATTCCTTGTTCTGAATGGGTTTTTCACCAGGCACCCAGACCATGGACTGCTCAAAGTAGGTGGTGGTGATTTCTTCACCCTGAAGAAGAGTCAGATTTGAGAGCAGCGTGGTGAGAAACCCTCGCCCCAGCTCAGCACCCCTCTTCTCCTCCTTACCCTAATGCACATCTCCACTTCAAGCACCTAGATTTGTCTGCCTCAGACCCTGGATTTGGGTCTCATCAGGTGAAAACCTGACCAGCATCACCCTGCTCTCCCCTCCCTCCCTCCACCATCCCACAGAAGCCTTCTCCTTTGCAGTCCCCACCATCTGGATCAGCCTTCTGGAGCTCCCTAACTCATTTAAAACCAAAGATTAAAACATCTCCTCTCTGCTTTGCTCTTACTACTTAATTTCTCTCTCCTTCTGCTCCTGATTTTGTGATCGAACACTTTAATTTATTCCTCGCAGAAATTCTTTGCACGGCCGTGTTCTGTAATTTATACCACATGTCTCTGCCATTGCATTATTCCATGGTGTGTTTTGGCAGGCACTTAGGGGGGAGATATATAAAGATTATTGGATGGGTCCGTGCTGTGCTGTCTGCCAAGGCGGCGCGGTGGATGGTGCTGACGGTGGCCCATAGAGCAAGCTGGCAAATGGCTTTTTCTCTCCAGAAGGTGTCTGGAGCTGCGTTTTTCTTTTATAGAATTTTTCCATATGGCTTCAGGAAGTCTTACTCAAGAGCCAGCAACACCTGACCGATTTTGAGTTGTTTTCAGCATCTTGCTAGAAGCCGTCCTGTTGGGAAGGCGGCCTGGCAGTGCTGGGGCTCCGGGAGGGATTTTCCCCAGTTCATGTGCTTTTTGCCTCCTTTTGTGCTTCCCCCTCCAAACTACAGAGAACCAGGGGAAGGAGGAGAGCAGAGATTGCTGCTGAAGGTACCGACTGTGTTTCCTAATTTCTCCAAAGGCAGCCAGGCTCCCCGGAAGAAATGGTAGATCTTAAATCTACATTTATCTCCCTGGGTTTTACATTTCAGCTCTCTACCTGGGGCAATGTTCTGCTAAAGACTGAAAAGTCACATCCGTTTTATGGTGGTAGCAGAAAAGATCTATTAGCTTCTTATGGCATAATCAAAGAATCTGTGTCTCAGAATTTGGGTCATGATTCAGGGAAATGTTTCTTGCCCGCACTTTATTCCAAACACATGTTCTGCTGCCACTTAATTTGCGATGGCTTCCGGGGAGGGGGGATTGAACTGACCCTCATCCTACAAGTGAGCAGGCTTGGGGATGGGGCACGGCTGCTGCCCTCGCCCCACCAGTGGCACAGAGCCAGCACATCCCCTGCTAGGGCAGAGAGATGGAGGTAGCACTATTGCCATGCTGCACATCAAGCATGCACCTTGTTCAAGCAAGATGTGGTGGGTGATATTTAAAGGCACGTCTGCAGAAGGGAGGCTGGGGCCACGCTGACGCGCCATTTCTTTGTGCAGGATGCCTTGGTGGTGGTGCCTGGCCAGGCTGCGTGCAAGTGGCAGAGCGCTTTCCCAAATCGCATTTTGTAAATGCGGCTGCTCTTTTAAATTCATTACTTCTGCCTCATTCTGCTCTAGAACAGGAGGCTCAGTTCTCGGGGAAAGCAATTTGATTGACTTTTTGGTGTTTGCTAATCCTGAGCTGCCTTGCGACCTTTTTGACTACAACGGGATTATTGTTCTTGATCTCCGGTATTGTGCTGAGAGGTTTTGTCTGTCGGCTGCCTAATCCCGTCTCTTTCGACTTGTTGTTTTCAGAAGCAATCCTCTGCAATAAGATCATTTCATGAAGCGATCACAACTCCTTATTTCTCTATCGCAGCCTGGAGCAGTGGGAGCACTGGGTGCCCCGCAGATTCGGGTGCTGCTTTGCCCACGTACCTCCAGCTCAGGGATCTTGGCCTCCGTAGTCTCAGGTATGACTTTGGTCTGAGTTTTGATGAAGCACTTTTGAAGTCCCACAAAGAAGATGCCGGTTATTCCCTACAGCATCAAAACAAAGAGCAAGAAAGCAGTCACGGCATAGCAGAAGGATAAATAACAGCATCCTACAGGGAGTACAGCTGGATCAGAGCTTAGTCATATTTTTCCCGTTGATGTTTTTGTGCAAACTCTGCTCAGCAGCAGTGCTAAGATGTACTAACAGGTTCTCCTAAGGGATGTTGCATTTTATGGTTTGGGAGAATTGGGCTTTTTACAAATATTTTAAGGCAGGTAGTCATAAAATTCTACTTTGTTCCCCTTCTCCTTATAACTATCACGAGCTCCAGTTACCATAAATAAAAATATGCAGAAGAGTATTTGACCGTTATGGTTATATGAACATTCAGCCCTCAGTTCCTGCTAGGCTATTAGCTGAAAATTTTGCCATATGTCACTGCACAAGGTATTTCCCTACAAATTTTAATTAGGTTTCAGAGAGAGCCTACAACATTGTCACAAGGTTTTAATGCTCTCCAGACAGACAAATGTACTGGGTTTGGGTAGATTTATGATGATTGCATTCCTTTGCAGGGGTAAATCCAATAACTAGGTCTTGCTTTTAAAATGTATTTTTCTGGAACTGAACCTTGCCACTATTAAAGCTTACGTAGGCATACATCTCTTCTCCTTTGAGAGTATGCCCAGGTGGTCTGCACATGGGGATTGCTTTCTCTGATGTAGAACAAAACCATCCTGGAGCGTGCTCCGGCAACACCGCAGCATCCTGAGGGATCCTCTTGTTCCTACCGCAGCTGGACTGGGAACCACATGTTGCATTTTAAGCACCCGCTGGGTGTCACCCATTGGGGTGCCAGGGTACTCCCACAGAGCATCCCCACAGCTCCCAGCAAGGAGATGGGGTCTGTGCAGAGCTTCCCCCATAAACCCTGCTCACTCACGTTCTTGAAGTCATGGATCTCCAGGATCTCCTCACTGCCATTCCCACTCCTGAAGGTCTCCGTCCTGGTCAATGGGTCGATCTCCATCACAATTTTCTTCTTCTCGCCGTGGCTGAAGAAGGTGTGCTCCATGTCATAGACCTGAAAGGGACAAAAACACAGTGGCTGAGCCCCCACTGCCTTTACAGTCTTTCTTGTACCCCTGAAAGGAGAGGCAGCTCCCAGGGAAAAGGGGCAGGATGAAGGCATGTACTTGGCTATGGGATAATGGAGAACCTGAATAGCAGCAGTTGAACATGGGCTAGAAGATGCTCATCCCACACCCATTTATGATAGAATCATTAATGTTGGAAAAGACCATCATGCTGTCCAACCATCAATCCATCATCACCACGCCCACTAAACCACATCACTCAGTGCCACATCTCCATGGTTCTGGAACACCTCCAAGGACGGTGACCCCACCACCTCCCTGGGCAGCCTGTGCCAATACTTCACCACTCTTTCTGAGAAGAATTTTTTGCTAACATCCTATATTTATGTTCCGGGCTGGACTGAAGCCCTGACTAAGGGACTTGGCCATCCCCTGTCTCCAGCTCACTGGCTCCATCTCTGTGCCTTCTGCTTTCCCTGAGAAGTGCCTCCTCCTGCCTTGAGGAGGTTGGGGATCACCTGCAGATCAAAGCCCTCCTTGAGGGCTGCTGAAGAGCTGCTGAGGAGCTGTGGGGTGTCACAGCCTGCTCCCTGGTGTGTTCATCTCTGCAGGGAGCCAGGGGAGCAGCCCTCTCTTCTCTGCACAGTGAGCCTGGCAGCCCTCCCGGCTCTGCGGACGCCAGGCCCTTAAAGGATGAGTAGTGGCAGATGCTGTTTGAAGCGCAGAAGTGATCCTGCTGGCACAGTGAGAGCTGAGCAGAGTCTCTTTTCCCCAATCAAATAGCAACGTGCAGAAGCAAAGGGCTTGTGCAAAATCCTTCTCAGGGTTTTCTGGGTCAGCATCCCCCATTTTGCAACTTGAGGAGGATGTTGTGGTGCTGGAGCTGGCTGAGCAGTGCGGTAACTACTGGGTACCTTTGCCCCTGGTAAAAATGTGAAGAATGGTGTGCTCCTTGGCAGTCGCCTGCATCTCCTGTTAGTCAGCAGGAGGCTTTTATAAAGATATATATGTATGTCAATAGACTTTATGATATGGAAAAAGTAGTGCAGAGCCTAAGGTGGCTGGAAGGCTGCCTGCTCTGACTGACAGCGTGTGCACAGGGCCATAAATCAGCTATAGGAGGGTACAATCCTCAGTGGTACCTTACTCTCAAGTTCCTCTCCATTTACAAAGACTTATTCATGCCAGCACTGTGGCCAAATAACCCATTTGGGCTTGGCTTGCCCTGTGCTGCTCAGAGAGATGTTTTATAGGGCTAAAAATAATTCTTGCTTGCCAGCCCTTGAAAAACATCCCCTTGCATGTCCGTGGTGAGCCCCTCACTGATGGCTCCTGCGTGTGCTGGCGGTGCTGGGGCGATGCTGCCATGCTGTGGGCACCAGGGCTGGTGCAGAAGGGCTTTCAGTGCTGATGTCCTTCAGGTTCACCAACACTGTTGGTGGGGCTGTAAGAGCCCAGGGATGGCATTTTGGTGCTGGAAGCAGGACTTTCCCCAACATCTCCTTCCTTGCCAAGATAGCACAGGCGAAGCACCAGTGTCATTTTCCTTGGTCATTTTAAAGTCATTTGCATTGACATAAATGATTTTAAAAGACTTTAAAAGGGTGTGAGCTCTGGGTGGTCTCTCCCCTTGGTTACTTGCTACCAGCAGCCCCATCTCCACTTGTTTTAGCCACGCTGCCTTTGGCCAACGCTGGGATTTTCCTGTACCTGACCTCTTGCCATTCCCTTGATGTCCGAACTGAGTCAGAGCCCATCCCAGGGTCAGCACCACCCCGCTGGCTCACACCGTGCTTCTCGAGGAACAGTGGAGACTTTATAAACGTCTTGGCAAGAGCCTGGCTGCACATATGGCTTTTATTGCTTCTATTTGCAGTATTTATTTCTATGTGCTGATAAGAAGACAAAGCTTCTGGCGCCTGAGGGTCCGCGGGTTGGTGAGGAGCGAGGGGAGCTCACTGTAGGAAAGGGGATGTGCATGGGAATTTTGGGGCTGTCAGGAGTAGGGAATCAAACCCCAGCACGGCGCACCCAGGTCCTCCCAGCTGAGCACTGCACACAGAGGGAGCAGGGAACGGAGGAGCTCAATCCAGTTAGCAGGAGCTCCCTCTCCAAAAGCTAATCCGTCTCACCATCCCCTCACATTGCAGACACATTAAAGTAAGAAATACAATCCATGACAATCAATCACCACTGCGTCCTGGCTTTCTCTCCTCTTTATGCGGTGGCATAATGACTTTTCCACCGGTTTCTGGCAAGATAATTGAAATGAAATGGAAAATATTTTCTTACTTGTCATGAAATTTGCTGCCCGTGAAAGAGAGTAACTTTAACTCTTCGTGGTGCAGCTCCGTGCCCTTTAATTGTCAGTTAGGAGAGGAATGTGGTGACAGAGAAAAAAGCCAGCCTGTATGAAGTAAAAGCTAGCTATGAATAATACAAGGCATTGTAGAAGTCCCCACAAATCCTTGTGGTGTAAGCAAATGCATTTTGCAAACTTGCCTGGATTTCAGGGCACAGTTCAATTTAAGCAAGGAGGTGGGGGAGCACAGCGCTCCGAAACGCTGCCCCGAGGGCTGCACTTACTTGTCTGGATGCTGGGTTCCACAGGTGTTTGACACCAAAGAGTACCAGGATGAGAGCAACGAGCAGCACGCTGAAGAGCAGCCCGCAGACCTTGTACCTGGTGCAGGTCTTCTTTCGGGTCTTGGATGCTTCTGCCTAGATAAGCACAAAGGGACAATATCCAGAGTTCTGCCATCGCTCCCGGAGGGACGAGGACACGAGCACACGGATGCACACCGCAAACTCACATCCAGAAAGCGGCAGTCCTCGGGGCCGTGCTGCGACGTCCCTCCCATGGTCTCGGTGCTGGCTGCTCCCTGTGTGCGAGGACGAGCGCTCGAGGTGGAGTTACGCAGGCTCTGGGCTGCACATGCAGTAAGGCTGGCTTCCTGCGGCTCCGATGACGGCTGCAGCCAGCGATCCCCGCAGCCCGCCTGCCCCGGGGCTGGGACAGGAACACGGGTGGGCGAGAGGGGACGTCGGCAGCTCGCAGGCTGTGGGTGATTCCCATGAGTTTGGAGAGGAGCCCACGCTCAGCTCCACTGCACGGTGCCCATCGGGCCTCTTACGAGGTCCCAGCAGGGGCTCCGAGGCTTGTCCTTCAAGCACTGCCCCTGCCCTCTGCTTCTCCCCCCGCACCGTCCCTGGATGTGCCCAGACTGTGCCAGGGCTCCCCCGGCTCCTGGGGCACTGGGGATGTGGATACGGGCACGGCGGCAGTGCAGGTGTTCCCATGGGCACGCATCCATGTGTGTGCAAGTATCTGCGCACACAGCCATGTGTATGCATTTGCATGAGTGTGCACAGACGTGTGTGTGCATGCAGATGTGTGCACGTCCTGCCAGCACCATAGGAATCCGAGCTCTCCCCGTGGAGGGCCCTGGCACCCCACCCTCGCTTTGTGCGGCTCCTGCATCTCCCCGCAGTTCAGCCCGGCCTGGAATTTCCTGACTAAATGTTTTTTTGTACTTAAAAACAATTTCCATTTGTGGAAATCATCCCATCTCTTCATGGAAATGAACCCGTTTTGAGGAGGGCTTTCAGGACTGCGGTGCAAAGCCTGTGCTCTGAGCAGGACAGTGGCTCCCCAGTGCGGAGGAGCTGGCACGCTCCCTTTTCCCAAGCTGTCTGTCCTAATAAAAACCCCAAGCGCGGGATGCACTAATTAAAGCTGTACTGAAAGGAAGAAAACCCACTTCAAAAACCCACATTTGCTTTTTCTCTGGTGAGAAGCAGAGGAAGAAATGGCAGCACTGGTGATGCCAGGACTGGTGCTGGCTCTTTAGCTGCTGCCAGCTCTGTATGCGGGTGTCTAATATGAGAAGCCGGTACTGACAAGTGGGAGACAGCACGTTATTCGGGGAGGAAAATCACTTTTTTTTAATGGGCAGCAATTGCAGTCAGCCTTTGAAAACATCTGAAATATTTTGGAAACCTGAGTGCAGCAAATATGTGCAGCCACCGCAGCTCTACTTCCACACGTTGCCTTTCAGGGGAAGTTTCGCCTCTGAAGCTTTTGTTCTGAAAACTGAAGGAACTGTTTTGGACTGAAAACATTTTTTGGTGTTTTTTTTTTTTTTTTTTCCTTCCCTGTCAAAATTACTGCTTCAGAGAAAAACTTTGGAGCTGCTCTACTGAAAGGCGGTTATGATTACAGGAAAGAATTACAGCAGCGCTGTTAACCAGACTTAATTGATCCGCATCGCAGCCATCTTCACAATATCCCCCACTCCAGGCGCAGGAAACACTGCAAATACCACTCATAAACCAAATTAGGCATTATTATTTTATTACTGTTGTAAGGTAAATGTCAAGTTTTTTAATGACAATCAGCACAACTCCGGCAGGAGTCAGATGGCTGAATTAACTTGAAGAAGTGAGAACCTCCCAGGGCTGGAAGTTAATAAAACTCAATAAATATCATCACACATGAGGAGCAGGCGGAGGGATGGGGATCCCACAAACTTCCACTCTCCATAGGGAGCTGTAGTGCTGCCCAGCCCCGCATCCCAGGTTTGGTGACAGCAAAACGTCTTTTTGGGGAGAAATATTCAATGGCTGTAAGATGACAATTAGAGTTTCTATAAGAGAGCAGCTCTGATGTAAATCTCCCATCGGCGCCAATGAAGAGGGAACAACTGCTAATTTTCTTCGAAGCTAATGAGCGCCAGTCTGTACGATGGGGGAGAATTTAATCTGATGCAAACTGAGGAATAGAAGCAATGCTGATATTAATGTGTGGCTAATTGATACCCAGAAGAACATTTGGAATGATTAAAAGGCATTTGATTTCTGTACAGGACAATAAGAGGCTCATTGCCTCCTCTCCTTTCTGCACTTCTTGCTTTGGTTTGCCCAGCAAACAATCTCTCACACTGCTGTGCAGCTTGAGTGCTGCATGAAATCCCTGTTTCTGGAAATGCCATACTGAGAAATTCCTCCCAGCCAGCACAGAAGTGTGAGAAGCAGGAATAAAAGCGGCCCTGAACCGCCAAGAGCAGCTCCCCAGAGCAGAGCAGCTCGGCCAGCAGCCTCCATCCAAAAACGAACCGTGATTAATGGGGTGCTCTTTGTTCTAATGAAAAACCCATTAAGGTCAGTGGCAGCATCTCGGAGCAGCACTAAACTGGAACGATGGAGACAGTAAAGTTAAAAATGAGCCATAATATTAATGTGGATAGTGAATTAATTGGGCAATTCCACAGGCAGTACGTAAATCACAGCGTTCCCCACGGGACAGGGATGCTCATGGTGCTCACCATGGGATGCAGCCTCAGGAACCCCGTGCCCCCCAGCCGCCACCACCTGGGGGCTGCCAGGGGTCTCCCCACAGGGCTGTGCCTCTTGCACTGTGTAGTGCTGGCTCTGCTGTGCTGCTAACACAGCTCGTTAGCCACGGGGCTGATTGCTTCGAGCCCTTTCTGCTTCAAACGAACCCATTCTCTGCAACTTTCAGCAGATGAGAGGCCGCATATCTCCTCTTATCAACCTGCCACACAGGGCCTGTTGGAGAGAGGTTTCGATAATTGGCCTATTCATCATTTATTGTTTATCTTAAGTTCACAGCATGGTAGAAAACTCTGGAGACACACTTGATTCGAGTTAAGGAACTTAATCATCGTGACAAAACCACCGGGGGATTTGGGCTTCATGCGTGTTGTTCTCTGCTGCAGCGGATGCTGGGAGCTGACAGCCTTCACTGAGGGATGGGACAGATGAGCTCATGGTGGTCATTCCAAAGGAGCTGCTCAGTGATTGCCATCAGCATGTGCTTCTCGTCGCTCACCCCATGAAAACCCCGTGTCTTGGCATCACGCCGGCTCCCTCATCAACAGAAGTTATTAACAGAACGGAGGAGCTTCATCCAAACGCTGGTTTCATCTTGATAAATAACTGTGTGGATGGGGCTCTGGGCAGCCTAATCTAGTGCGTGGCAACCCTGCCCACAGCAGGGGGCTTGGAGCTCAGTGATCTTCAAGGTCCCTTTCAACCCAAGCCATTCTATGGTTCCATGGCAATTTCATGTCTCTGTTCTACTAGATGTTCAACTTCTTCAGAAACAGTTCCTCATGCAGGAGGCTCACCATGCCTACAGGACAAATGCAAGCGGCGTTCTTCACTAGGCTCTGAGCATCTGAGATGCAAAGACCAACATTGTAATCCCCAGCCATTGTAAGTCACCTCTCCCAGTAAGGAGCTACTTCCCACCAGGAGTGCTAAAATGTAATTGAAAGCTACGTGCGTGTTGGTGTCGCAGAGAAAGCCATTTTATGAAAGATATTTTAAGGCTGAAAGGGTTGTTAAGATCCAAGGCAATGCTGCGGAGCTGCTGCCAGATGCGTGCACAAGAAGATGATAACGCTGGCTGCCTGCTGTACTGTGGGCATCTCTCTGTCAGGAAGAAATTCTTTACTGAGAGGGCAGTGAGGCACTAGCATAGCATGTCCAGCAAGTGTGGGTGCTCCAGCCCTGCAGGTGCTCAAGGCCAGGCTGGATGGGGCCCTGGACAGCTGAGCTGGAGGGGACAACCAGCCTGCTCCTTTCCTGGCTTCCAGCACCAGCTGCTCTCACCAGCAGAGCTGGTGTCACTGGAGCCAACGTGGTTCAGCTGCCCCTGCTGAGAGTATATAGGGAGCAGGGTGGGGGCTGTGGGGGCACTGCTCGGCTCAGTGGGTTGTTATCATGGGTAGGGAGGTTTGGGTACATGGGACAGCAAGGTCCGAAGATTGGTGAGAGGTGACTGAGAGGAAAGCGGAGAAGAGATCGGAAATAGAGGAGGCTCTGGTGTCTGTGGATGAGGTGGACTGGCTGCAAGCCGTGTGAAGCTGAACATTGGGGTTTGGGTTTGTGCCCCTTGGCCAGTGCGTGGGGATTCCCAGGAGAAGTCAGCTGCAGGCATCAGGTTCTGTGCGTGTGCTTTTGTCCTCCCTGAAGAAAGCACATTTTTCTTGCTTACTGGGAGTTCCTGTTTGTCATTTTTATAAATCAGTGTTTATTGGCCTAATTATTGTAAATGCAGAGCCCAATAAAGGTGACTGTGATTGCAATATCTGGTAATGAATTTTATAACAAACCTGCTGAGCTTGAAAGCTGCCAGCAGGAGAGACATTATGTCAGGTTAATGACGGAGAGGAGAAATGCTCCCCACTATGCTTTTTCCAGAGCATGAAGGACCTCTGGGGGAGGCTGCTGGGTTCCTGCAGGATCCCTTCGTGCTGCACCCCAAAGCTGTGGGGCTCCTTGCTGCTCCCCCATGGATGTGTGATGACACTTTCAGTATCAGGATGGGGAGGCACGGCCCTGCCAAGGCTCAGCCCTATGTTGGACATGTAGCCATGAGCCAGCAGCACCCAGAGGCACTCCTCTCGCTTTTTCAGTTCCCCATCTGCCTTAATCCCACCATGCAAATGCTGAACGTTGAGGCACTGGGAAAGCAGCTTAAACAGCACCTAAAGCTAGCTCAACTCAAACTGCTGTAAATAGATTAATTTAAAAAAATCAATTGAGCTCTGCAGGGGCAGATTTTCCAATAAAGATGCACATCAGCACTCTGGTTTCTGCTCCCATCTCCTCCCTTTTGCGGAGAGCAGTGTCCCCACTCTGCCCTGATGCCCCCAGCTTGTGTTCAGCCACATGTGGGGCTGCCCCACAGCCACCCCAACCTGCACCCTTATAGCCAAGAACTGACTTTGCTGGGGAAAGGAGTGCTGCTCCTGAAGTGCGGTGGTGTGGGACATTTGTGGGCTGCTTGGGAGTGCTTAGGAAGCCCCAAGTGGTGATGCTATTAAATATGATCACAAGCACGTCTGATCTCTGGCCAGCACCAAGCTCTGCTGTTTCCCAAAGTCTCCCAGTTTGGATCTGGATCTGCATTTCAAAGCCACGAGTGCTTGGCTCTCAGCTCTCAGTCTGTTACAGCTGTCAGCTCTGCTGAGCCTGGGTCTGCACTGCTCTTGGTCCGGTCTGTGCCGCTGCAGGGATTGGGGTGACTCTGCTAGTTGGGATCAGACCTGGAGCATGGCTTCATGCTGCTTAGCACTGGGTTGGCAGGGTCTGACTTAGTTTTTCCACCAGCAAGAACCTTGTAGAAAACAGAAAGAATGAAGCCTGGAAAAGAACACATTTTCCCTTAAATAATGCAGAGAAATACGGAGGAGGAGGTTGTACAAATGTGATTTAGCCCTTTGTCCCTGTGTTATTTGCTCCCAGTCGTGAGTGTTCCTCATCTGTGTCTCGTGGGCTGGAGGAATTGCTTGCCCTCTGCAATGTGCAGGTGCTCGCAGGCACGCAGCCTCCTCTCCCAACTGCCACCAAGGAGCTTGAGCCGCTTGTTTTATATCTTTCATATTTGCTTGGCAGCTGCTGCGTTTGACGCTGCTCGATGTGTGAGCAAATTGCATTAACAGAAACATATTTATGGGGACGAGCTGAGGGGGAGGGAATCGTGCTCCGAGGCTGTTTGCAGAAACCTGTGCTGAGCTTCTCGAGGGCTGCTGGGGCTCTGGGCAGGAGGCACCCAGCCCCGGGCCTTGCTCAGAAGCTGGGATGAAGGGCTCTGGGGGTGCTCCCACAGGACCCACTGCCCTTGTGCCCCCCCTCAGCATCCATTGGTTTCTCACAGTGTGCCCCAGTGATGTATTTGCTGGAAGCAAAAAGACAGAGGCGGAAGGCTGGGATACATGGCTGCGTTCAGCTAGCTGCCTAAGATATTGTCGGGGCAATATCCTGCCCTGCTCCACCTTTGAGCAGCGATATTTCATTAATTTGGTCATCTCTGCCTGTGCTGATACAGTTGCAATATTGCAGAGGTTCCTGCTCGCATCTCCCTGAGGAGGAGTGGGATTCAGGCAGCAGCAGAGCTCTGCTCTGCACAGCGCTGTGAGCCCCACGGCTGCTGGAAGGTTCACGATGTCCTGTGTTCCCCGGATGCTTTCAGGCAGCAATAGTGATACACCAAAGCAACTGGTAATTATCACCAAACCCTCCAAAATCTCAGGGAAACTCAGCGAGGTCTAGATGAAGTCATGTCCCTGTGCAGACACAAAAATGTCACCTTGTGTTGGCCAGTGGCAGCAGACAGTGAGTGAGTGGCATTGAGCATCACTCCCAGGTCTGTGTGCGGGCTCCTGGATGCTCTTCTCCCCCAATTTACAAACAGGCCTTGTGCAGTTGGTCCCACCTAGAGGCTGGCAGTGGCACCGAGATCCCTCCGGCTATCCCACCCGGTGGCTGGGACAGGCCTTCCCCATGTGGTCTGTGTCACCATGTTGGCTGCAGGCGGTCGGGGAGCCGGGTGAGTCCTCCCCTCCAACTGCACAAATACCATTATAATGCAAAATATACGTACATTTCTCTTTTCATTTACATGTGAGGAATGGCATGCTGCTGCATTCTGACCGCGTTATCACAGACAGCAGCGCCGCACCATGCAAGTGACGTGTCCAGCAGCAGCAGCGTGAGCAGCGGGGCTGACATCTCCCCTCCATCAGCTGCACTTGGGACTTCCCTGCTGGGCGTGGGAGTGACAAATTGTGCGATCAATGTGGAGGCTGAGCCGTGCTGTAATCTTGCTCAGCCCTGCTAAGCCCGGAATTGATCCAGATCTAATCTCACTGATCCTGGGCAAACCCAGGAGCAGATCCAGATTCTGATGTAACATATCCTGTGCAAATCCAGAGGAGCTCGATCAATGTCTCCGTGTCATCACTCTGGTTCCTACTCGCCGTGAAGGGGCTTATCCACGTTATCTGCTCTGTGATGTGTAACGCGATAGAGCTGGGCACGGTGATCGATCACCGCTCATTAGTGACTGATGTCCCCTTCCCAGGGCTGCAATGCCCTGCTCTACCTGCAGGGCGGCGGGGCTCCCACGAGGGATGATAGGAAGAGGCTGCACTCTGGGGATCGGTGCCATGGATGTAGTCTACCTAAACTTTAGTTTTAGTAAGGCCTTTGAGTATCTCCAGCGGTATTCTCCTGGAGAAGCTGGCAGCCCATGGCTTGGACGGGAGGAAAAGGAATTGGAGGTGTTAGCTGACAGATGGCTGAATGTGAGCCAGCCGTGTGCCCAGGAGGCCGAGAAGACCAATGGCGTCCTGGCTTATATCAGCAATAGCGTGGCCAGCAGGAGCAGGTGGTGGCCGTCCCTCCATACTCAGCTCTGCTGATGCCACACCTCAGTGCTGCGCTCAGCGTTGGGCCTCTCACTACGAGAAAGGCATCGAGGTGCTGTGGGGTGTGTGCAGAGATGGGCAATGGAGCTGTGAGGGGTTTGGAGCACCAGCCTGGTGGGGAGCAGCTGAGGGAACTGGGGTTGTTCAGCATGGAAAAGAGGAGACTCAGGAGAGAACTTATTGTTCTCTACAGCACCTGAAAGGAGGTTGTAGTTAGACAGGGGTCGGCCTCTTCTCCCAGATAACAGTGATAGAATGAGATGGGATGACCTTATGTTGCTCCAGGGGAGGCTTAGGTTGGATGTTATGATGTCCATTTCTTCTCAGAAATAGATGTGATGCACTGGCACAGCTGCCCTGGGGAGTGGTGGGGTCACTGTCCCTGGAGGTGTTCCAGAACCGTGGAGATGCACTGTGGGGTTGGGTTGGTTGGGGTTGAACAAGATGATCTCAGAGCTCATTTTCAAGCTTTATGATTTGCTTTTGGTCACGTCTCACCTCAGTTACGCAAGTTTTACGTTGTTCTGAAAGTCTATGATAGAGCTGGGGACATCTGGAGGAGATGCAGTCTGTGTAGGTGGGCTCCTGTGCCCACCCGGAGTGCTCACTGGCTTCCTTACCCAGCACTGCTGCCATCAGTGAGCACTGCATGCCCCCTCGCTTTGTTGCACTGCCCACAGACACCAGCTCTGCAGACCGTGGCATTGAGATTGAGCTCATCCAAAGGAGCAAGCAGCGGAACCCACGTGTGCCAGTCAAGGGGCTTCTGCTGCAGGGCCCTCTTGCAACTCTAATAACTTCAGGAACAAAAAGCAATTACCTTCTGGGTGGAATTTCTCCAGCCTTTACTCAGCCCACTGGGGAATTTGGCAGGCTCAAGTACTGCAGTTTTATTCAGCTATTCCTGAGTTATACCCTGCACAGGGAAAATGGCATGTCTCACAGCTTGATGTTTTTCTGATGTCTTTATTCTAATATCTATATATGTATATACACATAAAGAAAAAAAACAGACCCCAAAGCTCTCTCTTCAAAATGCAAAACCTGTCCTTAGCTTAATTCAGCAGAGACTCAAGCAGCTGCTCCTGCATCTCGGAGAAAAGAGGCCTTGTGCTGTTAAGGAGTGCAGGGATTGGAGGCAGGGAGATGAAGGTGCCGCTCCCCGTGCCCCAGCAATGTGGGAATACGGGATGTGGAAACAGGACTGCTCGCTGCACAAGCACTCTGCTGACCCCACCGGGTATTGCGGGGCGCCCTGCAGCTGGGTACCTGGCTGCCCAGGAGGAGGACGCAGTGCGGGTTTCTATGGCAGTGCGGTGCACGGCAGCGGTTCTCCTTATCGCTCCGACCTGATCGGGAGAAATTGCTTTTGTCAATTTTAATTTCGGCTGAGCTGAGCAGGATAAACAAAGGGAGGTGCGGGCAAAGCAGATGGTTTGTCACAGAGCACAGAGCAAGCAGGAAGACTGCGGCTTTTTATAGTGTGTAATGGCCTTTCCTTGCATCGAGCTATCCATCACCGTGCGGCTCCTGAAATAACCGTGCCTGTGCGATGTATGTGAAATAGCCCAGTGTCACAGCAGGTCTGGGCCGTGCGGTCTGCGGCAGTCCTGGCCAAGGTGGGGAGCACCCGAGTCCTCCTGGCCCCACAGTGGGGACGTGGCCATGCTGCCCGGTGCCATGGCACCGCGTCCCAAGCAGCCGCAGAGATGGGATTATTTTTTCTTGGAGCTCATGCTCTCTGAGCACAGCGCAGATTGGTGGATATTTGTTTCAATAAGAACCATGCTGGTGTTTGCAAACCCTTTTAAATTGCTCTCAGCAAGTGCTTCTGCATCTGGAGAAAAGCCTGCTTGCAGAAAAGCCTGCAGAAAGAGGAGGTCTTGGAGCCTGACGCCCTGCCAGGTTCCATCCCGCTGAGTGCTGGGGCCGCAGCGGGGCCAAGTAATGTCCCTGGCTGCTGAGAGCCCCTGTGCCAAAACAGCCCCATTAAAGCATCCCTCCACAATCTCAGATACTGTGCAAATAGGAAGGAAAAATCAAAGTATGTTCGAACTTTATTAACGAGCAGGAAGAGGGTGAAACGTATCCCACGAACCATTTGCTGCAAATATGCAGAATACCTAAAATAGCTCTGGCGGCTGCTGGAGCTCAGGTTTGTGCCCTAAGCCATGACAATCTCCATACATTCGTGCTGGCAGCAGCCAACCCTGCAGGCAGAGCTGCTGGTGGCTGCGATTTCTGCAGATAGGCGCTGCCAGATCCGAGCCAGAGCATCGCGCTTCCACACACCCAGGCAGGAACTGTCCCCCTGGGGGACAACAGCGTTCTGCTGGCTTCGGTGAGGGCAGGGGCAGCAAGGCTATACGCTGCTTTTCCCTTTCGGTGTGGTATTCACGTGGTGCGTTAGCGTGAAGGAGGATTTCTGCTCTGTCCCTCGCATCTCTCTGCTCTCTGAGCGGGGCAGCAGTGATTGCTGCGGTGCCCTGTCCTTGTGTAACTGGCACCCATGTGGCACACTGCTGCTCCTGAGCGTTTAAATGCAGCTCCTCCGTGTGATGCCACATCTCCCAGTGTGCCTCCCCCCTCGTTTTTAGGGAAAACACTCCATTTCCACGAATGCTCCTGAATGATTCCCTACAGGCGATCGCATCACCTATAAACAAGACAAACCCAGAGAACAGATGCATCCCCTACTGTTAATAGATTAAAATTATAGATGATCACAAAATAGCAGACTACAGAATAAATATAGCCGTGATGTAAATTACTTTTTCCTCTATTTCCTTCCATTAGCCAGGGCCCATTTACCTCAGCAGAACACTGTCCCTGGGAAGAGGCTGGGCTGGATGAGGAGCTCGGGTGCTGTGAGTGCTGTTAGGGGCTGTGGGATGCAGGACGCTGCCTGCTGCAGTACCTCCTATTCTGTTCAAGAGAACAAAAAAAGGCTCTTCCTATCTGATCTGTGCTCTTTTGTCCTGGGCATCTCTTCCTCCACAAAACATTTTGGCCAGCAGACCAGTGAGGAAAGTTTGCAGCATTGGCAATTCCACCGTATGATATAGGAGCAGACCCTCAAACAAGATGATTACTCATTTTACCAGGCAGAGCTATCCATTATGGTTAATAAAACACTGCATAAGTAATTCTCAGCCCGATCCAAATGATATATCTTGTGGCCCAGCTGGACTCCCTTCCACCCTCAGCCTCACGTCGGAGGGTACGTCGGCATCAGCAGACGACGATGCTTGCAGCTGACTGTGCTGACAGCCAACTTCTTCCCCTTGTTTCCAAGGGTCGGATGGGCTCAAGTGCCACCGCCAGCTCCAGGCTGTGTCCTGCTCGGAAGGACAGAGCTGGTGCTGGTGGCACTGCTGTGCCAGAGCCGGGGACACAGTGTGTCCCTACAGCCACCTGGCTGTGGGTGCTGCAGTGGCACTGTCCCAGCAGTGCTGCCTCCTGCCCGTTGCTGGGACCGTCTCCAGGTAAAAGCAAGAGAACATTTGGGAGCTGTCAGCACTCCACCAGTGCCAGGTATCTAATTTTGGCTGGAGGAAAGCAGCAGCACAATCTATTTCCCATCCCACAGGGTCAGCAGCAGACTATGGAGTGCGCCGGGACGAAGGAGGGAGACAAGAAAAAACGCAGAATAAGGGATTTCACCGTATTTACCATTTTGAGGCTCCTGCTGGAGCTGCTGTGCAGAGTGCTACCCTCTGTGCAGCAGCCATGGAGCAGTGCAGAATGAAGCACCGCACTGAGCACATTCTGCACATCACTGCCCTTCTCTGGGGGGCTCTGTTCCCTGCCTGTCGGGTCCAGCTCACGGCTGGGCTGCACGGCAGTTCTCCTTTGTGTGCTGATGGCACCAATTGCAATGTCATTGTGCTTGCTTTGCTCCCCTCCCTCTCCTCTCCGTGCTTTTAATCTTTGCTTAACTTGTTGTTCAGGCAATTGCATGGCATTTAGTGCGCGGTGATGTGTGTTTGGGGCCTGCACTGGAAATGCAGCTCATTATCTGGAGTGGATAATATTAAGCACTTTTCTCTGTTGGCCATTTGATCACAAGGTTATCCTAGTTGATGGGTTTATAGGCTGCAATTGATTGCAGGGGAGATATCCAGCCAGAGCACATGCTTCCCACAGGTGTGCTGCCATGCTTCGATGCTGGGGAGCAGGAGGGATGTGGGGGTGACGGGTGGCCAAGCATCCTGGTGGCATTGCTCAGCCCCACTCTGGGTCCAGCTCTTTGTGCTGAAACTGCCTTCACCTTTCCAAAAGGAAGAGGCTCTGGGGCACGGTGGCCTTTTTTGGAGGTGGACCCCTTTTGCCTAAGCACCGCACATCCCCAGGGCCCCCATCCGTGCTGTGTCCCCCCCTAGACCCTCTCTGCACCCCCAGCACTACCCCACGCTGCAGGCTGTGCACCTGGGAGGGATCCAATGCTCTTCCCCTGGGCCGACCCCAATGCAGAGCTCAGCCCTGCACCTGCCACTTTTTTAATATAGGCTCTAAATCAGATTAGAGCTGCCTGTCTGGCTCTGCATGATGCGCTTCGTGATTATTCAGCATTATGTAATCTTTGATAAAAGATGCTGCATCGGTGGAAGCGAATTAAACTATCGAGCGATGGGAGCAGATCGAATCCCCCAGAGCAGTGCCAGGGCCCTTTGGCACTGTCACCTCTCCCCGCAGCTCTGGTGGCTCAGTGGCCGAGGAGCTTTGCTCTGAGTTTTCCCATTTCTCCATTTCATCTCTCTCTGCTGCAGTTTTTCTCGTCGGCTGTGATATTAGAAACATTGCTAGGGGAAAAAAAGCACAGACCTACACCGTAACGCTGACACCCGGATGCGTTGAAAAGCTTTCAAGTTTTACAGCATTGGATAAGCAAAGAAAGGAGAAAAATAAACCTACATCATTTATTTTCCTTCTCTGAGCAGCTGAAAGGAAAAGTGCCAGAAAGGAGAAAAACAACACTTCACAAATGTTACCTGTGGAATTAAAAGGACAGCTCTGAAAAAAATTAAACAGATAAAGTTTCTCTTTGATGTTTCGAATGAATTTTGACGTCGTGGAGCTTCGTTTTCAAGGTCTCCCTGCAGCCCCTCCCCACACGTGGCCTCATCCCTCCACCCACGGAAGTTTTAACAACTCCCCAGCTGGCAGCTGACACCTTGGCTTCAAATACCCATGGCTCAAACCCCAAGATTTACTTCTGATGGGTATAAGAGAGACAGCAATGGGCACTGGGCTGGGAAGGTGTCATTCGCATTAGCGCTCAAACAAAGGGCTGTGAGCTGCGCTGTGTGCTTTAATTACAGCTTTCCTTATCCTACAGTGTGGGCAGGAGCAGCAGCACCACCTTCGGTGCGAAGCGCCAGCAGGAATGGCTCCAGCTCCCCACCGGCAGCCGGGGGCTCAGCCTCGACCTGTGCATGGGGGCTCTTTGCATGGGGTCTGGCCAAGGGGGGGGCAGCGGGAGTGGATGGGGCAGGCAGCCCTGTGTCAGCTGTCCCCTCCGTGGTCACAGCGTGGCGTGAGCGCTGGGCTTTGGGTGTTGCTCATTGAGTTGCAAGGAGCGGAGTGAAGCGTTCAGATTTCCAAGCCAACGTGTGGCATCTTTATTAATGTGCCTGCTTGAGTTCCCTGGGACGCGATGTTTTCTCCTCACCCCGGCCATCCATCTGTGCTGATGCCACGGCCATTAATCCATGTTGGTGACAGCACCCGGCCCTCCTGCAGGGCAGGGGATGAGGAGTGGGGTCAGGCAGTAGCCCAGACGTGAGCCCATCGCTGCGCCCACACCCTGCCCTCCTTCATGGCCAAAAGGAGGGGAATTTTTTTCAGATCTCAGAGCCTTTGCCTGCCTGGTGCCTCCATCACATCAGCAATTTCCTTTATCACAGCAGCAGAAAGACACGCACGCAATAAATAAAACTCTCAGACTTCAGAAGGAAATATTTCAGCAGAAAAAGAGCTGGAAAAGGAGGTGGGTCCCTGCGCAGCCCCTGCTCCTTCTCACATCCCCTTGTGCTCACCTGATTCCCTCTGCTTTACTTATCTCCACTGCACAACTTTCTCCCTCCGGGGAATGTCGCAGCCTCATAATTCCCACTGTCAGCAGAGGGGATTTTTTTCCCCTGTGACATTCCACCTAGATGCTCCATTTCTTCATTTCCCGTCATCCCTCCTGGTGATGCCCCTTGTTCCGTGTTAAATAATTCCTTCCCTCCCTCTCTGTTTACACCAACCACATCTGTAAGGCTCTGTTTGCCTCCTGACATACGGCTCTTACCCAAGCAATATATATATTTGAACCTTTGAATCTTCCTTCTGAACTCGGTCAGTCTGTGCCTTTGATCATTCCCTACAACCTGTTGCCAGAGACAGCTCCACACCCACCTCACCTGGGGGGTCTCAGCATCCTCATCCCTGCCAGCTGTGCCCCTCCATCCCTGGGCATCACCGAGTGCTCAGCACCCACCTCATTTTGTTGTTTCCTGCCCACGTTTCCAATCTCGCTGGGCCCTTTCGTGTTAATTTTCCACGCTTGCTGGAGCTCGCAGCACCTCCCAGCATAGCATCATCTGCCAAATTCATTAATGCGCAGTTTACTCCCTCTTTCCAGGTCATTAATGAGGGTATTAAATGAGAGCAGACCTAACCTAGATCCCTGCAGTACCCCATCAACACCTCCCCCTGTTTCTAATTACCCTTTGTTTATGAGCCTTCAGCCGGCTTTCCAATCCGCGTGGCACAGTTCAAGCCATCAGAATCAATTTTTCCGAGGAAGAGACAACAGGAGCTCGGCAGGAGAGGTGTCCCCACCCTCCCCGTCCCCACCTGCCGCGTCTCCTCCTCCCGGGCGGGGCGAGGAGCAGATTCAGGTGCGGGAGTCCCATAGGACACGGACCGGGAGCACGAATGTCACCCGCGCCCGTGGCCATCCGAGGTGGGATGTCCCCACGATGGTGTCCCCAGGGTGAGTGTCGCTGGGAGAGGTGCCCGTAGGAATGGCGTCCCCAGAAGAGTATCCCCAGGGATGTTGTCCCCAGAAGGACATCCCGGGAGATGATGCTTTGCTGTCCCGGACTGCCATCCCCGGCGCGGTGTCCGGGGACGCTGCCGTGCCCGCGCCGCCCGCAAGGTGGCGCCATTGTGCCTGCAAAGCCGCGCGGGCCCCGACGGCGCGCCCGCTCCGCGCAGCCCCGGGGACCGAAGCCGCTCCCCCCGCCGCCCCGCCGGCCCCGCGCCCCGTCCCTCAGCCCGCCCCGGCGCCGCCCGGCCGCCATCGACCCGCGGGTTCCCGGGGCGGTTTGCCGCAGAGAAGCGCCAGAGCCCGGCCCTTTTTTTACTTTTTATTATCGTTGTATTTTAAACCCTCCGAGATTCCGCTTGGCTGAAAGTTCGCAGCTAAAAGCTCCGGAGCCGCGACCGCCAGAGCCGGGTGCCGCGCCGCTGCCCGCGGCCGTGGGGGGGAGGGGGGAAACAGACCGCCCAGCACTCGGGGCACGGCCGCTTCCCCGCGCTACGTAATCACGGTGCCGTGCGCCCCCGTGTCCGCTCGGCGACTCGAGGTACGGAGCAGGGAATCGCGTTTAAAAGTTCGTTTATCTAAGCGGAAAGGCAGCACCCAGCAACAGCTCTCCGCCTTTCCCAAGGAATTAAAGATAATTAGCAGCGAGTTGGGCGCGCTGCCCGCGCGGGAGCCACAGGGAAAACCCCAGCAGCGCCGCTTCCCACGGTGCCGTCGCGCCCCAAAGCGCCGGCAGTTGAGCGGCACCGGGCGGACTCGGGCCGCACGCGGCGGCTCCCGACACCGCGCGCGCCGCTCCGCTCCGCTCCCGACCGCGCCGCTCCGCGGGCCCCGCCTCGGCCCCGCCCCCCGGTCGGCAGCACGGCTCGGCGCGCTCCCATTGGTGGAAGAGCGCCGCGCCCGCCCCGCCCCCTCGCTCCCATTGGACGCGCCGCTCCGTTGCCCGCCCCCGCGCCG
>JAPSGF010000227.1:11231-54065 GCA_035772895.1 Perdix hodgsoniae | reverse complement strand
ATTGGACGCGCCGCTCCGTTGCCCGCCCCCGCGCCGCCCGCCCCCGCGCCGCCCGCCGGCGCTCCGGACTGCGGGCAGTGGCGTGCGGCCGCCGCAGCGAGCGCCGGCGGGAGCGGGTTCAGGCTTGGCTCGGCTCGGCGCGGCGCGGCTCGGCTCGGCTCGGCTCGGCTCGGCTCAGCACCGGCTCCACTTCCCGCTCCCGCTCGCCATGCCCGACCCATCCTCTGCACCGCGGGCTCCGACCTGCTGAGCGGGCGGCGTTGGCGTGGACGCGGGAGGACCGCGGCTCCGGTGCCCGCTCCCGTCCGCTGTCGCCGGGGCGCTGCGCCGGGCGCTGCCCACATGCGAGCGGGCGGCCCCTGAAGCGAGCGGCCGTCGGGGCGCGACGCGGCGGCCGGAGGGGGCGGGTGCGGCGATGGGGGCTCTCCCGGCGTTGCTGGGGGCCGCGTTGCTTTGGGCCGGCGCCGGCGCCCTCGTCAACCTCAAGTACTCGGTGGAGGAGGAGCAGCGGGCCGGCACCGTTATCGCCAACGTCGCCAAGGACGCGCGGGACGCCGGCTTCGTGATAGACCCCCGGCAGCCCACCGCCTTCCGAGTGGTCTCCAACTCGGCTCCCCACTTGGTGGACATCAACCCCGGGTCTGGGCTGCTGGTCACCAAGCAGAAGATCGACCGGGACATGCTGTGCCGGCAGAGCCCCAAGTGCGTCATCTCACTGGAGGTGATGTCCAGCTCCATGGAGATCTGCGTGATCAAGCTGGAGATCAAGGACCTCAACGACAACGCGCCCAGCTTCCCTACTGACCAAATCGAACTGGAGATCTCAGAGACCGCCAGCCCTGGCACCCGTGTCCCACTGGAGAGTGCCTATGACCCAGACTCGGGCAGCTTTGGAGTGCAGAGCTATCAGATCACCCCCAATGACCTCTTTGGGCTGGAGACCAAGACACGGGGAGATGGCTCTCGCTTTGCTGAACTGGTGGTGGAGAAGAGCCTGGACCGCGAGACCCAGTCCCATTACAGTTACGTGATCACGGCGCTGGATGGCGGTGACCCGCCCAACTTTGGCACAGTGGAGCTGAGCATCCGCGTCATCGACTCCAATGACAACAACCCTCTCTTCGAGGAGCCGGCCTATACTGTCAGTGTGCCTGAAAATGCCCCACCAGGCACACCAGTCATCCGCCTCAACGCGTCTGACCCGGATGAGGGCACCAATGGGCAGGTGCTCTACTCTTTCCACAGTTATGTCTCTGACCGGGCTCGAGAGCTCTTCCAGATCGACCCTCAGAGTGGCCTCATCACAGTCAGTGGTGCCATCGACTATGAGGAGGGACATGTGTATGAGCTGGATGTTCAGGCCAAGGACTTGGGACCCAACTCCATCCCTGCCCACTGCAAAGTGACCATCAGTGTGCAGGACGCCAACGACAACCCTCCCCTCATCAACCTTCTCTCTGTCAACAGTGAGCTGGTGGAGGTGAGCGAGAACGCCCCTCCGGGGTACGTCATTGCCTTGGTGCGGGTCTCAGACCGCGACTCGGGGGCCAATGGACGTGTGCAGTGCAAGCTGCTGGGCAATGTACCCTTCCGGCTGCAGGAGTATGAGAGCTTCTCCACCATCCTGGTGGATGGACGGCTGGACCGTGAGCAGAGGGACCAGTACAACCTCACCATCCAGGCCAAGGACAACGGTGTCCCCTCCTTGCAGGCTACCAAGTCCTTCACTGTCAAGATCACCGATGAGAACGACAACCACCCTCACTTTTCCAAGCCCTACTACCAGGTCATCGTGCAGGAGAACAACACCCCGGGGGCCTACCTCCTTTCAGTCTCAGCAAGGGACCCTGACCTGGGCCTCAATGGCAGCGTCTCCTACCAGATCGTGCCCTCCCAAGTCAGGGACATGCCTGTCTTCACCTATGTCTCCATCAACCCCAACTCTGGAGATATCTATGCTTTGAGGTCCTTCAATCATGAACAGACCAAGGCCTTTGAGTTCAAAGTCTTGGCGAAAGACGGGGGCAATCCCTCTCTGCAGAGCAATGCCACTGTCAGGGTCATCGTCCTGGATGTCAATGACAACACCCCGGTGATCACGGCCCCACCGTTGGTCAATGGGACTGCGGAGGTGTACATCCCCCGGAACGCAGGGGTTGGCTACCTGGTGACAGTGGTCAAAGCAGATGACTATGATGAGGGTGAAAATGGCAGGCTTTCCTATGAAATGGTGGAAGGAGACAGAGGATTTTTTGAGATAGACCAGGTCAATGGAGAGATAAGGACCACCAGAGCCTTTGGGGAGAATGCCAAGACAGCCTACGAGCTGATCGTGGTGGCTCACGACCATGGAAAAACATCCCTGTCGGCCTCTGCCTTGATTTTGATATACCTGTCCCCAGCCCTGGATGCCCAGGAATCCATAGGATCTGTTAACCTCTCCCTTATTTTTATTATTGCCCTGGGGTCTATTGCAGCCATTCTTTTTGTCACCATGATCTTCGTGGCCGTAAAGTGCAAAAGGGATAACAAGGAAATCAGGACCTACAACTGCAGGTAATGAACATCTTTATTTCTGTGTACCGGCCAGGGGCTGCTTTGATTTCTGCGAGCACAGTTATTTTTTCTTTTGCTGTTGTATGCCTGGGGTTTTTGCTTTAGCAGCAGCAGCGAGCTGCAGGTCTGTGAGATGTCCTTAGGAGCTTTAGAGCACTTCTCAGGGGGAAGAAGCGAGCCCCACGCCGAGGTGCGGGCTGCCATCCTTTTTCATTTGCCAATCTGTTGCTGCTGGCGTTGGGTTCTGCTCTGTACAGAAGTGCCTTGGGGACAGATCCACCACCCCACCCACGTGCCATGGGGACCACAGAGTGGCATCCTGGTGGTGCCCACAGCAGCGGGGACCGCGGGCCCTTCCTTCTCTCCAAGAGCCATTGTGCGCCCGTGGCGTGGATGCGGCTCAGCCACGGATGACAATGCTCCCCAAAGCACAGGGGGATGGAAGTGATGGGGACACAAGTGTCTATGAGCTGGGCTCTCGCAATTATTTTTGCAGCGCTGCATTCTTTTGCCCGGGCTGAATGCAGGCGCATGGTCCGAAATGCAGGAGGGCAGGTCAGCGCCTGCTGAAAGGGGAAGATGTGGAACCGAGCCCCTGAATATGTAACAGCCCCGCGATTATTGTCTCTCTTTTACTATTCTCAGTGTTACACAAGTTAGTAGACAAACGCTAACCACACATGAATATCAATCAGATGCCATAAAAGAGCAGCTGCAATGCCTCATAAATGGTTTAATCCTGTTACTAGTGAAATAGCCATGACTTCTCCATTCCTTCAGCACTGAGTCATTTCAGATGGGAGGAATGGAAATTAATTTTGCTCTACCTTTGAAACCTGGCATCGCCTGTGGCCATTCGGTGGGGAGGGGGGAAAGGGGGCTGTGCGGTCCTTAAAGTTTTATTTATGCAGTAATAATGCTCAGGAGTTTGATTTTTACACCCGGTTTTCACAACATGAAGTGGGTTTATAAGCCTTTTTGCACGATGGGGGAAAAAATCATCTGCAAATAAAACTGGCTCTGTGCTGTGTTATGGGGAGCTAATATAGCAGATCTCTTGCCAGCTCGGCCCATTACACACGAATGGGATCCGAACGTATAAAAATCACGTCGTGGTGCCCCTTGCAGCTTCACGCGTGTGTATGGGCGCTGGGTTTGCTGTGATGGCTTAGGGATTAATGAAGTGCGGTTTAATTAAATAATTGGTCAATAGAGAAAGGACAACAAAATGAATGCCCGCGGGAAATAAATCGGGATCTCGCATTGCCGAACTTAAACATTGAGGTAAACAAAACAATTAAAGCTTCATCAAGCGTTGTTAGGCGACTCGGCGGCGTATAGATTGTTGGCACAACAGAAATCCCTGCCTTGCTCTGATTTATTGCCGCGCTCAGGGGAAGGCGCGGGCTGCTATCCGTGTGCATCTGATCAGCAGGAGTCAGCTGCAGAGGGAGAGGGGCAGTGGATGGCCCCGGCCCTGCCTGTGGTCACTGGGCACACCGCGCTGTGCCTGCACTTGGGCTTCCAGTGCTTTATTTCTGAGGTTCCTCGCAACATCTGGCGGAGAGGCTTCATAAAATGTGTGAATTTACGGGGCACATAAGGTTATATGAGAGAGCACTTCGGCTCGGTGGCATTTTCATGCTCAGGCAATTAGCTTTCTGGAACAAGAGTATTTTCCCAATACTTGCCGTTCTAGATAAACTGTATTATTCATTCATCCTATTGTTTTGGCTGCAGCAGTTGTGTTTGGTGGTTGGTTTTTTTTGTAATACGTATTAAGCAGAAGGGCAACTCCTGGCTTTCAGGTGCGCAGCGGTACAAGCTGCAGTGTGCCCTGGGAAGTGCTGAGCTGCCCAGAGCTGTGAGTGCTCCAGTGGGGCTGTGTTGGAGGGAGCAGCCCCAGCCCTCCGAGCTCAGCCTGCACAGTTAGCACAAGGTGCGGTGGTGTTCCTTATGTTCCTAGTGCTGCTTTATGGGAACTTCTTTACACCCCCCAGCTCCCCCCTGGTGTTATGGAGAAGGCAACAAGACACTTCATCAGCTGATGCTTTTGGCAGGTGGGAAGCAAAATAGGGGAAGAAAGGCAGAGAAAAGCAAGCTTGCAGTTACAAAAAAAAAAAAAAAAGAGGTCAGGAAGGATCATTTCTTATTGCGAAACGCAGTTGTAGTTCTCTGATTTCCAGAAGACGAAAGCCTTTCCCAGCAGGAGGGTGTGTGTGTGTGTGTCAGGGGACGAGTGAGGAATAAGGCACGGCTGGAGGAGAGATTGCAGCGATCAGGTATTGCCAGGAGATAGCCAAAATACGAGCGTTTTGGATAGAGTGCTAATAAACAAACGGCCTTTGGAGTGCGAGAAATAGAGCTTGCCAGCCAGGGCTGCTTCTGGGTCTGCTTTATTTACTGCTGTGGAAAATGAACTGGGAAAAAATCCACTATTCATTTTGAATTTTCATTACGGGGACCAAATTAAATCACTTTTAAAATCCTTATTACACATGGAAATGAATGCAGATACCCTTTTCAGCTCGTGGATTTTAACATCTCCATTTTTCTCTTCTGCAGGCTGGACTTTACTCCCAGTCACTAAATACCAGCAATAAGAAACACTAGAAAAAAAGCAGGGGCATTTCCCCTTTGCTTTTCATGTCTGACCCGAATACGTTATACGTAGGACAATCGGTTCCAGACTGTTCTGTGCCACAGGAGCCCGAACGTGACGTAATGCGCGTGACGGAATCCTGCACGGAGATGGGGCTGAGCCCACCAGCTCTCCAAGTGCTCCTTTCAGGGGCAGAGTTCGGGATGCTCTCAGCTCTTCCTTTTTCTTCCCTCCCCCAGAATCGCAGAGTACTCCTACGGGCACCAGAAGAAATCAAGCAAGAAAAAGAAAATCAGCAAGAACGATATCCGCCTGGTTCCGCGCGACGTGGAGGAGACGGATAAAATGAACGTTGTGAGCTGCTCCTCCCTCACCTCATCCCTCAACTACTTCGACTACCACCAGCAGACTCTGCCGCTAGGCTGCCGCCGCTCCGACAGCACCTTCCTCAATGTGGAGAGCCAGAACAGCCGCAACGCCAGCTCCAACCACATCTACCACCACACCTTCACGGGGCAGAGCACCCAGCAGCCCGACCTCATCATCAACGGGATGCCACTGCCCGAGGTGAGTCCTGCCTGGGTACCGCCGATGGCGCCGTGCCGCCGGGCTGAGCCAGTGCTTCGATGTTGCTTTGCAATGGGTGGTGGGCAGAGGGCAGGTGCTTGGCTGGGCGCTCACCTCCATCTTTGTTGGGAGAGGTGGGCAGTGTTGAACTGCTTCTTGCGGGTTCTGTGTGGTCCCGGCAGGTGTTCGCAGGTGGGTGTTTCTCCCGCCAGCAGCAATGCCCAGTTGGGGGATGCTGGCATGGCATGGCTCTGTGTGCTTTGCAGCTGGACTTTGAGCGTGTTGACTTAAAGGAAGAGGTGTTTGTTGGATTGACGTGAGTTTTTATGAGGTCCTTAAAGCCTTTTTGGGGCCATTGCTTATCCCACATCCCACTGGGGATGCAGCACACGATGGTGTGCTGCCAATGGGTGGTACCAAGTGAAGGTGCTGCTGTGCTCCACGCTGTCCTCATCAGGTTCTTGTAATTCATTGGCTTTCCCATACATCACAGCCATCATTTAATGTTGCTTGTTTGTCTCTCTTTGAATTATTGTTTAGTATTAAGCAAAACAATCAAAGGTTTGTCATGTTTCCTGCTTTGAACGGAATAACAAAGCTGAAAAAGCACCTAAAATATTTATGGTTAGTGCTGTTCTGCGCTTGCGGTGCTGGTGTAAATGCAAAGCGATGCTCCTGGAGACTGTGGAGCTGCTTCAGATTCAGACTTGTGCTATGGAGAACCGAGCCTGGCCTGCTGTGAGACAGCAGGACTGCTGGAAATGCTTGGTACTGGTGGGCCCAATCTTGTATGATTTATCATAAAGAGTGGTGATGCAGTGCGACAGGCTGCCCAAGGAGGTGGTGAAGTCCTCTTCCTTGGAGGTGTTCCAGAACCACAGGGAAGTGGCGCTGAGGGACGTGGTTAAGGGTATTGTGGGGGTGGGTTGGGGTTGGACTAGATGATCTTAGTGGCTTTTCCAACCTTAATGATTCTATGTAGTGGTGAAGCACACCTGGACCCCTGGTATTTTAGCACCTGAGATAGAATCAGTGCTTGTGGATGCAAGTCACAGAGCTTTGCCTTTCCTTCTTCCCAAACCTTGCAAGACAGGATACATTGCTAAGTGCTGATACATGGCTTGCAGAAATGTATTTGTCTCTGGTGAGAAGCACTATGCTTTGCTGCCCTGGAGTGTCAGCAGCCCTGTGAGTGGATAGTGGGAAGCTCCCTTCCCTGCTCAGAGCCTGGCTCCCTCCTGCTGGGTGCCCTCATGAGGCACCATTGTGCCCAGAGGGATTCTCCTGGCCATGGATGAGTGTGGAGCTGCCTCCCATGAGGCCATGGCCTCTCTCACTGGGGATGTTGCAGTACAGAAGGGCAGGGTCAGAGAAATCCCAACTGGAGGCTGCTTGCATGTTTGTTTTGGGGTAGGAATGTTTTTTGTTTTCATGTTTTGGAAGAGGGCCCCCACAGTGTGTTTCCAGCTCTTATGAGGGCGCTTATCTCACTGGTATTGCTGGGTGCAGCCCACTCCTACAAGCCCAGGTGCCCCCCGAGTATGAGGTGGCTGCCTGATGCTGGAGCAGTGTCAGGAGCCAGCAGTGACTGTAGCCACCTCCTGTCTGCCACACACAGTTTCTGCAGAACACAGCACCGAAGGGAGATGTGACCATTGTGTTACCACCCCCATTGCAGGTTATTGTGCATCACCACGTCACGCTGTGCATCTTCCTTATCTCGGATTATGCATCATCCCTATGTCAGACTCTACGTTGCCCCCGTGTCATGCTGTTCATCTTCAGCATCTCAAGTTGTTGTGCATCACCCCCATGTCAGATTGTGTATCACCCCATGCCAGGTGCTGCCTGCAGAGGCTCCCCAGCTTCTCCACGCTCTGCACAAGTGCACCCCAGTCACATGCCCTCCTCCAGCCCCTTCCTGTGATCCCACTGCCCAAGTCCCGCGCCTTACACAGAGTGCTGCTGCCTGTACCCACTGCTGTCTGTCATTTTGCCAGCGGTTGCTGCGGGCTGTAATTATACCCCTGTGCAGCCTGCTGTCAGTACACCTCCAGGAGAAGCTGATGGAACAATAACAAACCCATCCCGAGCGTGGTGTTCCTGGAGTGATGAGCTCTCCCCTCAGCACATTGGGAACATGTGGCGGGGCCGCCTGGCGGTGCCTGCAGTGACGAGGCTGCTGCCACGTCCCCTGGGAGCCTTTAATAGGTGTCAGTGTCACGGAGATAGCGCTGACGCTCCACCTCGGAGTCACTTCTCCTCCCGCGTCGATGGAAGGCAACGCGGTGCTTGATGAGAGATAAAGCACGGAGGTAAACATGTTGCTGCAGTGTCACTTAGCATATGATGCTCGTGTTGGTGGTGAGCGGTTGCCTCTGAGCCAGAGCACTGAGTGGTGCCATGCTGCTGGGCTGCAGCGCAAGGCTCATTGGCTCCAACAGCCTCAGGACTGGGATGCGTGGAGCCGCGGTTGTGCCGGTGCTAATGGGATTCCTTCCCTGGGCTGTGCGTGGTGTAGTGGTGGCACCAAGTGTTCCCATCTGCCCTGGGCTCAATTTGCAGCTGGGAGTGGGGAAGGCATTGCCAGTCAGTGCTGGAGCCCAGGGCTTTGTTGTTTGCTGAGCATGGGGACATCACATGGGAGTCCAGCGGACGCGTGGTCGGATGGTGCGTGTGGACTGTTGGACTTTGTACCAGGAGATGAGGAACCTAAAGTAGTTGGAACCATTAGGCAGCTTCCTTGATAAAAATGCGCAATGCATTGGGGCAGTGTAGAAACCAGTCTGAATGCAGAGTGTTTTAGGATCACTGGGACACAATTTGCATGCAGAACAGAAACCCTTGGGTAATGCTTGCATGCCCAAATTTTGGCTTGAATAGAACGCTGCCTGGGTGCAATGGCTACCTACCTGTGTTCCTGCAGCTGTCAGGCACGCCATGTTGTTCTGGGGGATATGGCTTTGGGAAATGCTGCCCCACGGGAGGGACATCTCATCTGGCCTGGGTCACACTGACCCAGTGCCACCCCAGTGGAATAAGTCGCCACCTTAAGGTCAGTGGCCAGTAGAGAACATCTGCATTTGTGGTCATCCTGCCATAGCCCCTGCCTTGCCACAGTCTAGCATAATCCTCACTCACACTGATTTCACTTGGGCTCCTCATAGCAGCAGGGATTATTGGAGCGAGCAACAGTTGTGGGATAAGGCCCCAGTGGTTTCAGATAGGCTTTTTACTACCTGGAAAGCGCTCTGCTCGCCATAGGAAATGGTTTTCTAAGCACAATGGAGCAATTTTCGTTTCAAGCAGCACAGGCACTTTCTGCTCTGGCTATCTCGTGGTGTTAACGAAAGCACATTTCTACAACACACAAAGGTTTTTGTTTTGTAAGGAAGGAAATGAGCGTGGCTGTTCCTCTTTCTCTGTCATTTCTCTACTTGTCAATTCTTTCTTCCCCTCCAGCTTATCCTCCTCTTCTCCGCTAGCCTTAAAAAGCCCCAAATGTGTCTGTTATAATCACATTTTGTGTGTTACAACCAGAATGAATGTACTCACTTTAATATGCTCGGTTTGAGGAAATCAGTTTCTGTCTGGTATAACAGACAATTTGTTATAAACCGTGCCATTTAGGAGTGAAGGGCCTTGCTTTACTGTAACACTGGGGAAACGTCATGATACATAATTGGAAGGGATTTGGCTTGCTTCTCAGTAATACTGTGTATGAAGCAGGAAAAAAAAGGAGATAATTTCCAAGTCGGAGAAAGTTTGCAGCACTGAGACATGCCAGACTGTTGAAATAAGGCTTATTTTAAGTAGAGATAATAATTAAAGCATTATCAGCAATGATGTTCAACTAGTCGGAAGAGTGCCTTCGCAGAAAGCGTTGCCAGTCTTGTTTTCTCCTTGGGAGGTCACTGTAACTCAGCACTTTTTTCTCTCCGCGCTGCACCGAGATGTGCAGGCACGGGTCACGTCTCTAATTAGCACTGCCGTCTTCTCGCGCGTGAGCATCTCTGTCTGGCAGTTAATGGCAGCCTGGCTGCTCTGCGGGCTGCCGGCTCTGCTGCCCCACTCTTCTGCTGGAGGTGGCCAGGTGCTGCATGGGTTCCACCGAGAAGCCACAGGATGGCTCTGCAGAACCTTGTGGGTGGTGCTAGGTGGCTGATGGCACTTGTGCTTTGTGCCTGTGGGCGCTTGGAGGCTGGAGGTGGCAGCAGGGAGGTGTCGGGGTGGGAGAGGTGGTGGGGCTGCAAGCACGATGCCTGCCTTGGTGGGGTTGTTTCTGTGCAGTGTTGGGTCACTGCATGCTCCCCTGGCACTGAGGGACAACATTATGGATGTGAGCAATGGTCTGTTCCCTTCTGAGGTCTGTTCTATTCTGAGGTCTGTTCTGTTCTGAGGTCAGCTGAACCCAATTGTACATCTTGTAACGTGCTTGCTGCGAGCTGTCTGATTTGAAAAGTTCATTTGAATGCCTTGCGGCGGAGGTAAGTGCTCCAGCTCTCATTGATGGTGTGCAGTGGCTCTCACCCATCACTCCTGCTCTTTGCCAGGCGTTGGGTTCGGCGGTGTTGGGTTCAGCACCGGACAGCTCCTGTGCTGGTTGCATGGGGCACCATTCGCTGCTGGGATCGCTGCTGGGGAAACGTGGGTCAGGGCGTGATATGATGCTGGCAGCTGTGTGGAGAAGACATCCACCTCTTCTCTGATGCCTCTAGAGTGCTGGGAATGGAAATGGTTGTGTAGTTACATGTAGCATCCTAATGACTATACATTATATGTAATATATAATGCACCATATGCTTACTATAGACTGTCACAGAAAGGCTTGAGTTGGAAAGGGCCTTAAGGATTGTCTCGGTCCAATGTATTTATAGAAGTATATGAATTTATATGTATTTATATAAGTACATGAAGTAGGGCCGTATATTGTACGCAGTTACGTAAATATATGCACAGTCATATAGTTTGATTTTTGGTTGATCCTGTGTGGAGCCAGGGCTTGGACTCGATGATTCTTACGGGTCCCTTCCAACTTAAGATATTGTATGAATCCAAATAATGAGATGTATATAATTTATTTTCATACTTGTTGTTGGGGTTTCATGGTTTGCTTTTACCAAAAGTACAGCAGCCCATCTTGCTTTGCTGTTAGAAATTTTGGATTTGATGCATAATTCTTACTTGTCAAATCAACAAAATAAACCTCCCATGAGTGTATTTACACATGGTAGATAAGGCTTTTCCCTTAAATTAGGAAAGACTGTAAGCTTTTTAAAAATTACATCCAAAGGATGGTCTTGCACACTTATTTATAGCCTTTTGTATAGTAATTTCTAAATTATCTCTTGTTGTATTGAACAACACAAACCCTGTGGCTTCCTCCTGTAATTTGTTTTGCATAAAGCACCTGCATGCAAAGGAATATTTAGGGCCAAACCCACATCCCCTTTGGGTAACCTTACGCAGGGCCATGTTTTTCTCCTGGAGCCTCCCCAGGTGTTTGGGATCAGAAGCCCTCAGCCAGGTACCCTTCTGGCCCCTTTTCCTGCTTTCAGCTGGGATTCCGATGGTTTGAGGATGGAGTGGAGACAGGCTTTGTCTCTAGAGGGTCACCCTGCAGAGCTGCCATCCCTTTCTGCCCTAGTGCTGTAGGTTTGTTATCTTTCTGATTTGTTCTCTGTCCAACCAATGTCCTGTTGTTTGGGAATTTACTCCAGCGGTCCCTGCTTTGCCCTTCAAGAGCTGAAGAGTAGAAAGTTGCTGAGAGCTCCCCTGCTTCACTGCAGGGCAGGCGATGCTGCTCTGAACTGTCGTAGGTTTTACAATTCCCTTTGTCCCTGACTGACACAAAAAATGGCACAACCTGTCCTGGTCCCCAGTCTATCATGTTGTCAGCATCGCTTTGGGATGGAGTGTTTTGAATACAATGGAGCATCCCAGTTACAAAAGTGCTTTTCCATCCTCTGGCCTTCCTTTCTTCCAGCCTGCCTTTTCCTGGGGATATTGCTGTTGCCCTCTGAGTTTTATATATAGATACATATGTAAATATAAATACATAACAGTGCCAGCAGCTGTGCCCGCTCCTGCTGCCCAGCCAGGTTGTATATGGGGCTGTGCACAGCCTCGCTTAAATAAATGATCAGATATTGTTCCCAGCAGAGGCAATAGTTGAGTTCCAATCATTTTCTGTTAATTAAAATACAGGATGGTCTTATTTGTAGCATAAATAGTTGTAATCTGTGTACCTATAAGAGTAATTATAATTTAAATTAGAGTGTGCTTGGCATAGGCAGCGAGCTTGTGTGCAGCACAGAGCACAGACCTCATCCTGGGATCCCTCTCACTATCCCCAGAAGTATCCAAGCATTCAGCAAAGTGAACCTAGTCCTTTGGTAACTCCAAATGTGTTTTGGGATGTTTCTGTTTGGGCAATGTGCATTGCACCAGTGGGAGGTTTGTTGGAGAAGAGGCTGTGGGATCACCGCTGTGTTGTCCCAGTGTAGCTTCCTGACCAGTTCTGGAGTGAAACGATGACTGTGCCAGCTGGAGCAGTGGTCAGTGCCCTGGTGGCAATGCTGGGCACACGGGGGTGACCCCAGCAGTGCTCTGGGACCGTGTGAATGAGCTCTTTGTCTCTGCGTCCTGTTGGGAGACTTGGAGGTGAATGCCACACCGCCCTCCCAGGGATGTGAGCTTGTCGGATTACACCATCTTTTGTAACGGCAGGTGTATGCCACAGGGCAGGTTTTAAAATTCCTGTGTTGGTGGATTGCATTAACCCATACTAAGTCAGGTATGTAAAATTCCATTAAGCAAAAACCCTCTGGCGTTTTCTCACCAACGCGAGAGCTCTGCAGGCTGTGCTAATGCAGTGCGCGCGCTCATCTATTAGTACGATGATGGTTTTAAAATAATAACATTTATCTTTGGCGGCGGACCTACAATAGTGCAAGCAGAGTACAATTTTGTGAAAGGCTCTGCAGATGTTGCCTCATTCAATCTGGGTCAAAAGGAGTGCTTAAAATCATAAAGGTTAGAAGGAGATCAAATAATTCTGTGTTTTTATTGCTGAATAATGCACTTGGAAAATATCATTCACCATTATTAGACTAAGTGAGTACAGAAAACACAGGACTCAATAGTCATTTCTCACTATTGGCTGATTTTACTGTTTTTATAATGTAGCTAAATTCCCTGCTATCGATTGTGGCATCGATTATCGATCTGCCAATCTGAACGTAGCAACGGTGTGGGCACACGGGAGTGTAACGACTGCAGAATTCTCTGCCTCTTCCTGCGGCGCTCCATGTGCGCAGACGGATGTATTTTGGGAGCTGTCTGTGCTCTGCAGTGATGTATAGGGCCCGGGGGCCCCGTGCCCGGATGATGTAGGAGCTGTGCGTGCGCTCAGGTGCGCTGGGCGGTCTGCTGGAAAATAACCAGGCTGGTGCCGCAGCACGGGCATCGCTCTTCCAAAGGAACGCAAATGAAGGAGACAAAACTGAAGAAGCACCCGGGGTGTGTGTTGACGTTGTGTGAACCCCATCGTGCAAATCCAGCGTGCCGGCTCCCTGCCCAGCTTCCAGGATCAGATTCACAGCTGAGTGCTCTGCTGTGGACCCACCACTGGTGGTGTTTGGTAAGTCAAATCCATGTGGCTGCTGGCGCAGACACAGTGCCTGGACCTGCATACCCTGGGAGAGGCTCTTCCTACAGTCTGCATGCAGTTCTCTGGTCCTGCCCCTTGTTTGCTGTGCAGGTGTCTCTGGTTTGGGTAGAAATAAGGCATTTTGGCTTTCTTAGAGTGAAGCTCTGTGTTTGAAACATGAAGAGTTTTGGAATCTGTCACAGAATCATAGAATCATGAATGTCAGAGAAGACCTCTGAGATCATCTGATCCAACCATCTACCCACCTGCACTGTGCCCATAACCACATCCCTCAGTGCCACGTCCCCATGGTGCTGGAACATTTCCGGGGACGGTGACCCCAGCACTCCCTGAGCAGCCTGTGCCAGAGTCTGACCACACTTTTGGAGGAGTTTTTCCTGATTTCCAACTCATTCCTCTCTTGTTCTCTTCACTTGGTTGTTGTCAGCATTAATATGCCATTAACACATGCTCATTAGGAGGAGAGTGATGATACCCCGCAGAACATGGGGGAAGCCTTCATTAGGCACTAACATATTGAACCAAGCTGCAGCCTCCGCTTGGGGAAGCTGCTGCTCAGCGTCAGGTTTCTGCACCTTCTCCATGATGCTCTGACAAAGCCCCTTGTTTCCCAGCCCTTGTTTTGCCGTGAGTGATGTGTGGCCGGCCTGGATCCAAACCCCTCAGGGACCTGAAGTGCATCCTCCCACAAAGGCAGATGGGAGACGATGGCTTCCTGTGTGCCGACTCTGGGGTTAACGCGACGAAACCCACGCTGAATTTGGAGCTGCTGGGGGAACAGCTTTGCTGCGAACCGAGGTGTCACTTCTGCTGCTTTGCTTTTCTCACCACGGCGATGTCGGAAGCGCCTGCTTGGCCTCGCTGCCCGCAGCCACGACCCGCTGCGTGGGGCAGGGTGATGTGATGCTCGTCCTGGAGTGACAGCGTCGCTCCGTCAGTAGGAGCAATGCCGAGTTCAGGTGGGAGGAGCGTGCTGGAGCAGCACATATTTAAAGATTAAGACCCTGTTGACGTGCAGATGTCCGTAGCGATAGGTAACAATGAGTGGACAATGAGGACCATATGTGGCTTTTAATCAGAATATATTCTAAATGGGGCGATTTCGTAGATTTCCGCCGTGCCGACAGCTGTCCTCTGCGTCAGCTCCCTGTGATGGTGGTGGCTTTGCCCCCCGGTGCTGCCCACGCCACGCGGACCCGCAGCCGCTCATCTGGGTGCTGGGTGAGCCACGTAAGCCCCGTGTGAAATGCATCATTCATAAACTGTTTAGTGCGACCTTTTGTACGGTAGCACTAATTATTATTATCACAGAAGCCCAGTAAACTAGACTAGTAATTATCAGGGATTTATTTGAATGGACAGCTAAGCTATTCTTGGCAAGTTAGTCAAAGCAGTTGTCATGACAGCTACACAAATGTGTCTTATGAATTGGGTTAATTAGGGTAATTAATAACTGTTGTTTTGCCCTTTTTAACAAGGTATTGCCTAGACACTATCAAAAAATAGCAATTGTACCTAGCAGATGTATTCTTCTTCCAGCAGCAGCCTCCAATTCGCAAGACCAAAGCTGTAAACATCTGGCACTTTGGAAGGGAAAGTGCCAAAACCAGGGGGCTCGAGGGTTCCTGGTAATCCCTCTGCTGAGCTGCCGGCACGTTGGTCAGCCTTGTTACTGCTGCTGTTGTTGTTATTGCTTTAATTCTGTGCAGATGAATGCTTTTGTGGGTGGAGAGGGCAGCGCGGTGTGCTGTGACCCAGCGGCCGTCGGGGCAGGCTCTAAGTGACAGGGCTGAATGCTGGGTTTGAAACCATTTGAAATGTCTGTGAGTTATTGCTGTTTTGCTCGTGCCTCATCGGGATGGCTGACTGGTGCCAGATCTCCCGCTCCTCGCTCAGGCACAGCATCTGTTTCTTTCAAAACAAGTGTTTGCTGAATAAATGATTTTGGATTTGTCATTGCTGATACCGAGTGATCGGAGCAGCCAATGCTGTTAATAATAGAATAGGATTGAAGAGCCTCGAAAGGTGGAGGGGGAAAAAGTCATTCCTATCCCAGGGGCATCCCCTGCATGGCACATTTGGGGATGATCCGGCGGCTGTGACATCCTGCAGTGTGGGAGGGAGCTGCCAGGAAGGGAGGCAGCACTCTGCATTCCTGTTGTTTCTCAGGCTGTGGTTATAATTAGCAGTGCCACCAGCTGCAAATGCAGGTGCTGGGAGACGGCAGGCAGAGGTAGGTGGTGGACACTGGCCACCCTTAGGGCTTGCAGTCGTGATGCCAGCAGTCCTCATCCCATGTCAGCAGTTCCCATTCTGTCCCACTGGAAGTCCTCGTCCCATACCAGCGGTTCCCATTCCATGCTGGTGGTTCTCCCCATCCTATACCAGCATTTCCCATCTCATGCCAGCAGTGCCCATCCCATGCCACCAGTCCTCATCCCAGGCTGGTGGCAGTCTCCATCCCATGGCAGCGGTGCCCAACCCATGCCAGTGAGCGTCCCCATCCTACACTCACTCCTTCCCTGGAGGATTTGATGCCAGTTATTAAAAATGGCCCAAGCTGACAGATGTGACTCAGGAACATTATGTAAACTTTGTAGGAAAATGACCTGAATCCATGGCTGAAGGCTCTGGCTGGTTCTCCAGCTGCAAAGAGCCTTGTCTATTTTTATCACCCCTGGGCTTTCAAAGCCCTCTTTTAACTAAAGCTTATTTGATAACACACATCTTTTAAAAAGAAAAGAGTAAAAAAAAAAAAATGAAGGAGGAAAGGGAAAAAAATCCCTAAGAAAAACACCTCTGTGGAAAAGGTATAGTTTTAATGAAGAAATATTTTACACTGTTCTTCTACAACCTTAGGGCTAATAGCCTGGAACTGGTACTTTGGCTCCTTAAAAAGCCCAACAAGACAAGCCAATTACGGCCTCTGAAACATTTTTATTTTTAGTTCCTTGTAATAGCAATTCATCCTCGGCTATGGTACATTAACTGGAAGGAACACGAAGTAGTAAGGTTTTGGCATCTTTGTAATAACGCACGGGCTGTGTTTACCAGCTGGTTCCTAAGACGGGGCGGGTTCCCCCACCGCTGGGATGGATGGGAGATGGGTGACGTGGGCACAGAGTGGCACGGGGATGGCGATGCTGTCACAGACAGCCCTTGGAGCAGCAGGTTTGCCTCCGTGTCCCCGTGCTGCTGCGCTGCGCTGACGCCTTCCGTATTTTTAACTCAGCTGCAGTGATCTTTTTTTTTTTGGTTTTCCTTCTGCGGTGACAAATCTGTGATTTCTTCTGTTCCCTGTGAAAGGTACGGCTCTGACCTGCCACTCCGGAGGGTGAATGACAAGGATTTTATTTAGCTCTGGCAATGGGAACATTTGAAAAAAGGTTCTTCTGTTATATTTGTTTTCATTCCTAATAGAAGGAGGCAGGCAAAGGACAGTTCTGAAAGGTTTTTTAACAAATCTGTAAGTCATGCCCCATTACCCCAGGGCTGCTGATTAGATCCAGATTGTTTCTTGCACTACTTAAAGAGGGGTGCAGCCCTCGCTGGAAGCTGCATCCACAGATCCGTGACACAGCTGCAAGTAGCAGGCACAGGTGATGGGAAAGGCCTGCTGGGAAGCGTATGGGTCACCATGCCCCTGTGCAGGGTACCAGCTTGCAGCGGAGTGCCCGTGGGGGTATTGACCCCAATCCTTGCTTCTGGGGGACCTCCTTCCCAAAAACCTTCCCAAAAAGCATTCAGCAGGCAGGGGCTGCTGGCAGCCTGCTGCAGGCTGTTAGTTTGCCCTCCCCTACAGATACGCCCACTGTAGGTTCAATGCTTTTCTTTGGGTTCTGCCGTGCTGGTGCCAGGCGGCTGCCCATGGCAGCTCCTGGCTGCGTGGCGGCTGCTGGAGAGCTTTGCTGCTGGATGTGCCATGTGAATGGAAGGGGTTTTGTTATTGCCTTTTTGCTCTCCATAACGATGCTGTAGATTTCTGATATGTTGACAAATTCAAACGGGTAATATTATTTGCGGCTTTCAGGAGTGTAATTATGGCTTCATTGTGTGTCGCCGCTCTCAGGATTCAATCTGGGTTTCTAATCCTATACCCTTTTTCAAAATCACATCACTGCAGCTCCTTTCCTCCTGCCTTCGATCCATTTTCAGACCAAAATGAGAAAGCCCGTACTTATTTGGGGAGGGGACAGGAGTTCAGAGCGGATTAGTGGGTATGGCAGCGCCGTAATGCAATCCGTTTTGATACTTTTGCTCATTTCTGATGAGCGGGGTGATGCTAGAGGCTGAACTCTCTCAGTGATTTTTCTGCAATGCTTTTTATTTTATCTGGAGAAAATGGAGGCTGGACTCAGTTCCTTCAGCTTTTAATAACGTCCATCAGAACCAAATGCCCTTTATTTAAGCTGCAATAATAATTAGAGGGTTGGTGGTGTTAAGCAGCCATGGAGTCTGGCTCTGAGGAATGTTCATTGTGCCTCATTAAATTTGGAATTAGTACTTAAAAGGTCAGAAATAAATATTCTGTTTATATTTCAGGGATAGTAAATCTAAATAGCTGCTGTGTTTGCACATCCCTGTCTCTGCTTGTTCCTGCTGAACTGAGCAAGGCACCACTCCATTCGGTTTAAGCAGCAATCAGAGTGTCTGCAAAAAAGCCCAACCCAAAAAACCAACCATGGTTTCATTGATCAAGGGCAGGAAAATGATCTGCTGTATTATATCTAATTATAAAACATCAATATCAGATGCTAAATGCACTTACTTTTTCAGAGAGGCTGTGTTGCTAGTTTACAGTTTGCAATCTCTTACTTTAGCAGTAAGTCAGGATATAGGAAAATGCCTTCACAGGGAGATGCCAGAGGTCAGATCCTTTTCACCTTTTCAGGCTTCCCCAGGTGTCTCCTCTTAAATACCCCTTAACAATAACCAAAAGTGTTCACATTTGGGGTCAATTGTTTTGGGCTGGTTGTTTGGAGTCAATTAATTGGGGCTGATTGTTTGGGGTGGTTTTTTGGAGCCAATTTTTTGGGAATGATTGGATTTGGTTGTTTGGGCCTGGTTCTTCCTTTTGGGCCTGTTGTTTGGGGTCAGTTATCTGGGGTCAATTGTTTGGGACTGGTGGTTTGGGGTTGGTTGTTTGAGGCTGGTTGGTTGTCTGAGGATGATTGGTTGGTTGGGGTTGGTTGAGGTTGGTTGGATGGGGCCGGTTGGTTGGTTAGGGTTGGTTTTTTAATTGAAGCTGCTTGTTTGGGGTTGATTGGTTGTTTGGGGCCAGTGGTTTGGTGTCACGTGTTTGGGGTTGGTTGTTCAAGGATGGTTACTTGGGGCTGATTGAGGCTGGTTGGTTGGTTGGGGCAAGTTGATTACTTGGGGCTGGTTTGTTGATGTGGTTTGTTTGGGGTTGGTTGGTTGGTTGGGGCTGGTTGTTTGCAGCACTTTCACTGGTGGTGGCTATGAGGCTGTGTTTCATGCTGCTCCTGTTCCCTGCAGGAAGGAGTCTCAGCCCACTTAATTATTTCCCACCGGGCAATAAGCAGCTTGCTTACTGATAATGACTTCCAGCCATGGCTGAGCGGGACTTCATTTGACCCATTCCCTCCTTTAAAATGATACACGTTTCACAAGTGGAGCTTGAGTGTTTTCATGCAATTTACACGTATTCTATATTGCCCACAATATATCGTGGGCTGTAAGAATTAAGCGTTCGTGAGATTTTCAAATGGGGAGCAGCAGTTTTATTACATATTGATTGCCTTGCATGGAGCAGGACTGAAGAGCAAAAGGAGAAGCAGCACCACCTGCCCTGCTTTTCCCATGGGAAGACCGTGTGTTTTTTTGTGAACAATTTGACATTCCTCTGGTCCTGAATATGCCTGCAGCATGATGATTGGTCAGCAGACCTGTGTTCCTGGTGGCCATGTGCGTCCTGGTGGGGTATTTTGAGAGGATTTGCTCAAACCCCAAACGAGAGATGCACGTTGCAGCCTGGGAGAAAGGTCCACTTTGTTTCCTGGTAATAAAGGGTGACATGCAAGCTTTATTAACAAGGCACGTAGGGTAAAAAAAAAAGGCTCAAGGGACAACTCTGAAAAAGTGGCGCTAAATGTGTCATTTTTGTGAAGCCGATTTTCTGAAGGGTTCCTACGCGCTTTGGCAGGAGGTTGCAGCAGGTTGGCAATAATTTGTAGAAAGATGGAAATGTTTTCACCCCGAAGTGAGAAGCGGAGATGCAATGGGTCAGGGGTGCAGGGGGACGGGTGCCCCTTCCTGCGGTTCAGGAAGGATTTGGGGCATCCGTGCATTCCTAGTGCCCGGGGAGCGATGTGACAGCCTGGAGCTGGGTGCTGGGCAGGGCACACAGCCGCCCCTTTAGAGATGCTCATTTGTATGTTTTCCGCATCGCGGCTAAAACCCAGGAACAACAGGCCCTGAATTATTGAGGTGCAGAGGGACAGCAGCGTAACGCAGCCCTGATTACCCTGTTATAAAGCTTCTCCCTGCAGCCTATTTGGGTTCCGATGTCCGGATCTGGAAGAGTTGCATTGAAGCTCTGCATCTTCTTTAACGGAAATGGGAGCCCTCAACAACAGCTGGGGGGGGAAACAAACAAAAAAAAAGAATTTTTAAATTTCCTTGCTGATCGCTTGATTCTGAGCGTGTCTGATGCCGTATTTATATTTGTGTTGCTAAGGCAGCGGTTAGAAGCACTTTCTGAATTAGAGCCGGGTGCTCCCCACAGCCCCAGGCTCGCCTGCCCACTAAGGGCAAAGCAGTAACATGGTCTGACGCCAGAGAGCACACGTAGATGCTGCTCAGTGCCCTCTCATGCCTTAGTACATGGCATATTCACACAGTGTGGGGTCCATCCTGACAAGTGCTGAGCATCCTTCATGCTGAGCTGAGTGGGAGGTGAGAGTGGGCATCACTGGGGTGGCCCTTGACTCAGGCTGAGGACCCTCCCTCTCTCCTTTGATTTTTACTGATCTGATCATTAAGAGAGTGTCAGCTTGTTTGCTTTTACCAAAATAATGAAGAAAATGTGGGCTGGACTCTTGATGCTGTGAGCTATGAAGAGCATGCTGTTTCATCGGCACAACAAGCCTTACCTTGTCCCTCTTTTTTGTGCTTTGACTTTGTTCTTGGGGCCTCATTAAGAGAGGGAGCATATCCTTTTCCAATTAAAATGTTGACATGTTGTAGACGTTCTCCTTCCCAGTCATTTTGCCTCTGTTTGTAAGTGATTGCACTTTGCAGGATGAACTAGATTTAAATGAAGTGAGCTTCGATTGAATAATGCAAATTATAAAGCAGCCCTCCTCCATGAAAAATCTCATTCCTGTTCTATTCTCCTGGTTTGATCCCATAGCCTGCATGGAGATCACTTTGACAGATAATCCCATAACTACCAGCTACCTCAGAAACCACCTGGAGCACACCTGTCTGCTGTCCCTGTTGCCATATTGCTCTTTGTCCTACCGGGGATCTGGAAGGGATTTGCATGAGTAGTGCTTCTTTTAGTGATGTGCTGAATTTAAAGCCTGGGGACAGCTCCTGAGTATGATGAAAGCTCCCCTAGGAAGTGGAGGGGGGAACATGGCATCTCTGGCATTGCGTCTTCATGACTGTGGCTGTGTGGAGCATCCTGAGCAGTGGGTGATGCAGAGAATCTGTATAGGAAAGGTGTTATTTTGGCCAACCAAACTAATTCATAAGGGCTTGTTCATCAGGCAGTGGTTTTACTTGGTTCAGGGTTTTGTCTTTTTTGTTGTCAGAAATCAGTCACAAAGCTCCCAGGGTCATTGGTCGGATCTGCCGTGAGGTCTGGAATTGGGATAGAAGCTGGGCTGGCAGCTTGGTAGAACCACATGGAGGTTTTTCGGTGGGTTTTGGTGATGTTTGGGTAGTGTTTTGGTGGTACCAAGTTGAGCATTACCCACAGGTGGCCCTGGATGCTCCATTGGAATCCAGTGCTTGGTCCATGGTGCTGCCAGTGCATTAAAGCTCTGCAACGTGTGTGCATGCATTATCCTCTCTGCTTTCCCATGGCTGCCTCCCACCCTCCATCTCTGCTGGAGATCCCCAGGTTGGCAGCACTGGGACTGATGGGCAGATGCAGGATCAGAAATGTTCTGCAGTGCTTAAATCTTTGCCGCTGCGTGTTTTAAAAATACATGTGTATGCTTCCTGCAGAGACACAGAGCGCTTTAACAATCAAAGTTGTGCTGCAGGAACAAGGATGCAAGAACTGCAGGGACCAGTAGTTTGTGCAGTAAATCTCCTGCGTGACTCTACAGCAGTAATTACTATGTGAAAGTAATAACTGAGCTGTGCTGAGTGCTAGGCCAACTCCCCCGGCTCGCAGATCCTTGCATGTTTCTCTCTGGGAGGCTCCTGTTTGGTAAATTAGATATTGTGCTGTATTTCAGAAAAGGTCACACTTAACCAAGGCTGCCTTTGCTTTATTATCTCAGTACAGCAGTATAACCTCAGCCAGGGTACGATTGGATTTCACTTTCGGCTCTGCTGCAGCAACCCTGCTCCCTGCATCCTGCCGTTGTGATTACGTTAGCAGCAGCCTCTGCTTTCCTTTATTTATTGAGACATTAAAGATGCATGCATTTATTTTTACCATGTTCATAATTGCCATAAAAACAGGCCATAGCATCCCCAGGTGGCTCTTTGGAGGGAAAGCAGCTGCGGGGCTGCCTCAGGCTCCTGCTGCCTTCCAGCCATGATCCCACCGTGCCACAGCAGCATCCCAACGCGTGGCTCCTACCATAACTCCCACCACGTCCCACCACATGGCTGTCACCATATCCTACCATAACTCCCACCATGTCCCACCGCTACTCCCACCATGTTCTACCGTGTTTTTCACCACATCCCACCACGTGGCTGTCACCTTGTCCCACCACGTTTCCAACCATGTCCCATGCTTGTGGTCTCATGGCTGGTAGCATCCTGCTGTTCTGGCTTTTTTTTTTTTAACCTATGTTTTGTTCCATCCCAGCTGTGAAAACTGAGAGCCCAGGTTCTGTAATTTCTGGTTAAAAGACAGCATTTCAGCTGTGTGTTTGTCAGTGGGCTTTGCCTGCATATGACAAATCCATTGACTTTTCTTCCACTCTTTCACACCCTTCCAACTTTTAACCATGCCACCCATTGTCTGCCTTTTTATTAATAACAGAGCCAGTGTCTCTGAGTGAAATGATTTGAAACAAAGAAAAGTGCCTGCATTAAATTCTCTGGCAGGGGATTACCTTGCTGGCATTTACATATCTATGCAATAAATATTTTAACATGTTAATTATACACTAATAAGAAAAATACCTTTTGAACTTTCAGTCAAATTGACACACACAGAACCGAGTCCATCAGGGAATTAAAAGCAATTAGTTCTGTAACAGAGTGTAGTCACATTGTTTCTTCTCTACAAATTGTTCCATGGTCACCAGCCAGCCTGGTTCTTGGTGTAGGGCTCAGAGTCATCATCTGCTGCTGTATGGGTCGGGATTTGGGTTGCACTGGGGTATCTCTGGCTCCGGGGGAGGACATGCGAGGTGCTGGTCCCACTGAGGTGGGCAGAGGTTGTGATGCCAGGCAATGCCCTGGCCTGCTTCAGAGAATATCCCCAATTGGAAGGGACTCTAAGGAACATCGAGCCCAACACCAACTCCAGCAGAAAGCAGCCTGTAACTTCTCCCTTTTCTTTTCCTCCTTCCAGACTGAAAATTACTCCTTTGACTCCAACTACGTGAACAGCAGAGCTCATTTAATAAAAAGGTACGTAGGCTGGTTTGAAAGCGCTTTGGTGTGCCCAGCCAAATCCTGATTATTTAATGTTCTTTCTCACTGTGTTATATGGTACTTGCTTTTTTTAATATGCAAAACGTTTCCAGAGTTATCATTTGATTTTAAAAACAGTATTTACTGCCTATTAAGTCCCATTGCTCTTGGTTTGCAACAAAGGAAAGTCTTTTTTCTTCTGTTTGGTTCCTACACACTGGGAAGTTACAGCAAGTTAGGTAGAGTGCCGTTACCCTGACAACTTTAAAATTCATGGATTTTATTCTATTTGAATGCACAAGAACAAAATGATAGTTTTGGATGGTGAGTTTTCCTTATAATGTGAGGTGGGGGGAAAAAATCTCGTTTGGGGGCACGTAATTGGGTTTATGCATGCTCACTGTTTTAGTCTGAATACGGAGGCAAAGCAGCATTTTGCTAGGATTTTCCTTCCAGGGGTAAAAAGCAAATCATCAGTTCAGTTACAACCTAGCAATTTCCCTTGGGTGAATTTAACTCTTTGCGTACAACCCTGCCTTGTTGGTGACCTCAGAGAGCCCACCAGTGGCAAAGATGTCACCAATGGACTCATGCCTGTGCTGTCCCAGTTTAACCCCACTGACTTTACCCAGGTTGTATCATCTTCAGGACAGCTCTGAGCAGTAAAAAAAATCCAATTATCTTCCTGGCTGTGATCCCATTTGTTTACATCTTAAAAATATAAGGACTATGGGAGCTGCAAGCACTTTGTATGAGCAACTTGGGTTCAGCTAGCGAGGGGCAGGGATATTTGCCTGCATTACGTGTGATGTTTAATGATGCTAATGCGATTGTGAGAGGTGGCTTGCCTGCTCTGTGTTGCTCTTCGCAAGGCAGTCTGCAGACGCCCTGAAAAAAAGCAAATCTATTAATCTTTTCTCGTTCACACCTAACATAAAGGCAAGCGGTGCTCCCTCCTGCCACAGCGGGGTTTGTTCCGGCATTGTTTAGGAAATGCTGCTGCTGCCGCTTCCCCAAGACCTGCACATCCTTTGGAGAAGTGTCAGCCACGGAACCGTGTTGTGTGGCTGCTGCATTATGGTCTGCTTCACTGCAGGGAGATAAATGCGTTGTAACGCAGATTGCTGCACGTTGTGAACAGCAGCGCCGTGTAGGACAGCATTTCCCCTCGCTTTCTACCTTTGTCTTGTATCTTAAGTACAGCGGGTGCCAGGGACGCTGTGCAGACATCTAAGAACAAAAATATTTTCTGTAGCATACTGTGGCATCATTTTCATCCCTTGCCTTTATGAAGATGTTGTAGCTCTTCTATCTCTAGTGAGTGAATCTCCTCCAATCCAGCACTTTAATTAATCTATTTGTACTTTTCCTGTGTTGTCTGCCTGCCTCTCTCACTCACATAAGGCACACACAAATGAATTGTAGATATGTAGTGCTTTCTTAACTTAAAATTCTTTGATGTTGCCTGGAATCAAAGTCAGTGGCTTCAACAGGGACATCTTTATTTAAAAGGTGATGTTTGAAGGTTTACCAATTTATATGTATTTCAGAGCTCCCCCCTCATGTGCTTTGCAAAGCACCAGTTGGTAGGTGGTCTGCTTGGTTTCCGTGGAGACGCAAAAGGGCTTCACTAAGTAATGAAAATCTGCAGCTCCTCAGTGCTTTGAAGCACAGGCCGCTCCTCACGCCGACATTTCAGCCAGATCTGCCAGTGAGCAAGTTCAGTGCAGCCAGGTCTCCCATGGGTACAAGTAGCCCTGGGGGAAGGTGCCAGTGGGGCTTTGCTTTGTGCACCAGCCCCTTCTCAGGTGCTTTTCTGGCAGCCCTCCTTTGGCAAACACTCTCTTTTTTCCTCCTGGCATCTGCCTTTGCTTTCTGTTCACTCCAGCCCATGCCCACGCTCCCGGAAAGTTCCATCCCATGCATCTTGAGATGATCCTGTCTTGCAGCAGCCGGCTGTGTCGTGGCTTGGGGAGTGGCAGGGGGATCATCCATGCAGCCGTCTGTGAGCCAGACTGACAGCCCCTTGTTCCCAGAGGCTCCTGGAGGAGGACTGGGCCCAGACTGCTGCCAGGAGCTGGGTCACCTGGTTCACGTGCACCATGCCCTGTCTATGTGTCCGTGGGCTCTGTGCTCGTTATGCTGCTGTTCCACAAGCCATTGCCTTTGCTTCTGGCTTCCCACAATGCCAAGGACACCTATGTGCAGCTCACCACTCAAAGCTCTGAGCTGGTGGGAAGGGGACACGCTGTTGCAGTCACTCCATCCTGATTTGGTGACATGCTGGTGTCGGACGCGCCAGAGCCACCACTGCTCTCCTGTCCATGATGATGTGCTCCATGCACTCACATCACATCCAACCCAGGATGCAGGTCTTCCTTTGCTTGGATAGCAGCTTCCTGCCCCACTGGGCCAACCGCCAGGATGGGGACATGAGGAATTCGGGAGCAGCTCAGCCCCAGTGTCTTTCCTGTGTCGACCTTGGCAGCTGTGACCGCAGGGGATGTCAGGGAGCCGTGTTGCTGCCAGATCCCCTGAAGTCCCTGTGAACTTGGACCCAGATCCACAGACTTATTGTTAAAAATAGGAAAGAGAATGAGAAGAAATTTGCGCTTCCCGGAAGGCTTTTATTTTAAACCTTTAAGTGATTAGAACTTGGCCTATAACCTAGAAAAGTAAAGTTGAGATCCTTTTATCTTTAATTTGAGGTAGCACAATGCGAGGAAGCCTAATTGTGGAAACAGCTCATTGGATGTGTGTGCATCCTGGCGGCGGCCCGCAACACACGCGAGCAGCCTGCATGTGGGGTGCGGGCCGATGGTGGCAGGCCCAGCTCACTGCCATGTCTCCCCCAGCAGCTCCACGTTCAAGGACCTGGAGGGAAACAGCCTGAAGGACAGCGGCCACGAGGAGAGCGACCAGACTGACAGCGAGCACGACGTGCAGCGCGGCCTCTACTGCGACACGGCCGTCAACGATGTGCTCAACACCAGCGTGCCCTCCATGGGTTCGCAGGGCCCCGAACCAGGTGAGCACCGCCATGGCCCTGTATGCCTTAGCGGGGGTTAGGGATAAGGCTGTACGACTTTGGTAGATAGAAATTAATCTTCACGCTGTGCCTGTCAGGTAAGCCAGCGGGTGGGATTATCCCGTATTTCACCCCGAGCAGCCGTGTGACAGCGCGTGAGATGGGATGAGAGTGGGAATTATCAGCTTCCAGCCTGGGCTCGTGCCTGCAGATGGAGCGCAGCTCCTTCCTGCTCCCCAAAATGGCTCCTCCAAGAGATCAGTGCTGCTAGTCAGCCACCGCAGCAGAGACCAGCCCTGGTGTGTGAGGGATTTGCACCTCTTCCCCAAAATGTGCATCGTGGTCTCAGCTGTTGTGTGTCCCCACGTGCGCACTTGGAAGATGAAGCCCTGATCTCAACCCTGGTGTCAGCTAGAGGAAAAGAGTCAGAGGAGTTCAGCTGAGCCCAAGCTGTCATTTGTACTTGGACATGAATGTCGCTTTTAATGTCTTACTGATGCAAACATCCTATGCAAACATCCTGTCTTTTTCAATTAAGAAGTATGAATGCGGTTTGGTGCTCCAGCACAGGGAAGCCTCAGGGCGCTTGGCTATATCTTGAGATAAGCTGTAGCTGAGGCTCAAATGGAAGCCCCACTGCTAAAAGACTTAAGGATATGAAAACAAAATGCTGTGATTATGAACTGGTCTTCAGCTGTTTAATTCAATTCATGGTAAACATCATTAAAAGCCTTTGTTTTGCTGTCATAAAAGAGTCAAATGGGGGAGAGAGAGTTCTTGCCATCTGCGCCGTGGAATGTTTCTTTTTTTTTTTTTCCGGAGTGAAGCTGATCGCTGTATTAATTCTCGATAGAGTCTGTTAAATGGCCGTAGTTAACCCTGTAAGACTCTGTGAGCAGGGGAACGCAGAGGTCACCTACCCATTCCACACTGCCAGCCACGCTAATTGGAGAGGGATGGCATCCGCAGTGATAATGTATTTCCAGACATCCCTACTGTGGCCAAAGATGAAAAAAATTAAACATTTATATAACTGTACGGTGGCAGTTTAATTCTCTGAGGACCAGTGCTGTGTCAGAGAATGCAGGCTGATAGCTATCATTTATTATTCTTCTATTACAAAGAAATGCTTTTTCATTTTGATCAGGAGAGGGTTTCCTAAGACGTGTTTGCAGTAAGGGATGACTGTAGAAGCAAAAAATGTTCATAATTGATTCTTGTCCTGCCCAATAGTCTGAGCAACATCTGTTAATTTTTTGTCACATTTCTTTAGCAAAAAAAAAACAATCTCAACAGACTGCAGATAGTGTTTTACAGAGATTACATTTCTGATAAGTCTGCGGGCTGTCTCTATTGCACACCAGGTAACAATGCAGAGAATTTAAAAAGGAGTTGGAGGCAGAGCTCATTTGAGGAGTTACAAAGGAAGTAAATTTGGTCCAATCCACTGCAACGAGAAATCCCTATTGCATGTAAAACACCCACAAAAGAACAAGGAGTGTTTCCAGAAGGGGACTTCCAAAAGCAAACCAGGCGTCCATCCCGCTCCCCAGTCTCATGACTGCATGACTGCAGGGACAGTCCCAAAGCACCAGCTCTGCGTTGCCATCTGGCTGGACTTGCAGGCAGGGAGGTGAGCAGTCACTGGCACAGTAGCTAAAGAAAAGGTTAAAGAGAATATTTTCTAAGCTGATTTGTCAAGCAGGGGCTGTATAAAATAATCAGGAAAATCAAGGCACTCAGACAGTGGTGATAACAGCGGTTCCCACATAATGAAAGTGATGGTTTCGGCATGATAATTTTTACCCAATTTCAGGTCAGCAATGTGGGGGCAAGAAGGAGACAGCTCAGTATCCAAGGCAGGATCACCCAGGATGCGGGCTGCCCGCCTCCCTGAGCATATCGTAGGATGCCTGTCCTATAACCCAAAAGAGACGTGTCGGGGTTTGCCTGGTCCTAACCATCCCCTGCCTGGCAGCCCACTGAGATGCCCTGGGCTTGGACCTTTGCTCGTAACACCATGAGTCAGTCATCGGGGGGGAACTTTGAGGCTCTGTCCAGATAATCTGGAATCTTTTTATCTGCTCTGTGGGTAATGATGGTTCTGCTGAGGCCGGATACTGGCTGGCACAAATCCTTGCAGCTCAGTGACATCTTGATCTGAAGCCTGTTAATGAGGATGGGCCCTCCATGCTGGCGTTGGAGGTTAGCGTGGACCAGTCTGGGCAGTTTTCATTTACTGAGGTGCTGGATTTCCTGCAGGAAGCAGTAGGAATGAGTGAAAACTCCTTTAGTGTTCTTAAAATCAGTCTCTAGAAGAGTGGGTTTGGAACCTGATCTTACAAGACTTTTGGACTTGAATGAGGAAAAAATGAAGGTTGGTTTTGTACATTATTACTGATATGCCAGTGATGTTCAGGCACAACTGGTTTCCCACTACCACTGGGCTGGAGGGGGCTTCACTGCCTCCATGCCGGTCTCTCTGGCAGGAACCCTTTCTCTTCCTTTTGGAAATGACCTAGATTTCCAGAAAAATGGCAATCTGTCATGTAAAGGGTGCTGAGCTTAAGTGGGCAGCAGCAGGTCATCAGAAATAGCGCCTGGAGCTCAGCCACGTCGCCTGGTTTGGAAGTAGGACTTCTGCCCAGTCCCTCTTTACCTCAGAATCTTAATTATTGATTATAAATTCATCAGTTGAAAAGATTGCTTTAATTGCTCTAATATGTACCCAATTTGGAGTTCATTATTGCGTGGGATTGTTTTCCTTCCCCTGCTAATTGATACCAAATGGGACATTCAGGAATGCGGGCACTGGGCGCTGCTCCACCTTCCACAATTGCCTGGCTGCTGGTTAATTGTTTATTTGTGGAGGTGTTTATATGCACTTTTTTGTAACGTTACCCTCAGCTGAACTTTGCAATGGATTTGTATGAAAAGATTTGGAATCGTCTGCTGGATGTCAGCGAGGTTTCACGTTGGTTGGAGGAGGCTGCTGGAGGGTGTGGAGAAATTCTGGGGTGCCCTTTGTATCTTGGCCAATTTCACTGCAGTACGTACTGGATTTCCTCCAAGGCCAATCCGGGAGGACTCAGCGAGTCCCGGTGCAGGAATTGCTGCGTGGTGATAACGGTGCCTCCGTGGGCAGAGGTGGGGGACGTGGGAGCTTCAGCACTCGGTTTGAAGCTCCTGCTGCCTGTTCCTGCCAGCGACGTGGGGAAATCTCAGCGTGCAGCATTTGCCAGCACCACAGAGCGTGGTGGTGCTTTTCCCGTAAGTGGCAGCACGGACCAGATGTTTCACAGGGTAATTGAAAATTCCATTTTATCAGAAAGCATTTGCTGTCAAAAAGTTTTATCTTTACTTCAACAAAGAGGTTGATTAGATCCCTCAGGACCTGAATTAGCATCTTTGAGGCTAGATAGTCTGTTTTGTGATTCAGGTAGTTATTCCTCCCTTGGTTTTGCTCATACTGGGACTTTTTTTTTAATGCCTTTGCCCTCTTCCAAACATTTCATTTGTGCAAGTTTGGCTTGTTTTCTTTGTGTGGAAGTGTACAGTCACGTAGATCTGCTTAAATCTTTTCTACTGCCTTTTTCACCTTGCCTTGAGCCAGAACCATACTTGTGCTCTATAAGTCATAGAAGCTCTTGCCAGTGTACAAATCAGAAAGGAACTGTTTCAAATGTGTGTTTATAATGTTACAAGCAACAGATTTCAAACTTATCTTAATTCCCATTCTTGGCCGGTATTTTTATCACTAATTGTGAAATTCATTGACCCAGTGAAGCAGCGATTCACTGCTTAAGATAAAAATAGAACCCAAAGAAAAGTGCAGAAATGATAAACACACACTAATCATAAAAAGGCAGTGTTGGAAGTGGTCACCACAGCCATAAAAAAAGAGAAAAGCTTTAAAATCAAAGTTTGGGGTTTTTTGAGCAATGCTTTATGTCGGTAATGTGTCTCTTCAGAGAATTCCTTCTAAAAGCATCACTTTCATTCTTCTGGTGCCAGATGAGCGGTAAAGGTTGGCATGAAATGTCATCAGTAAAGACCTGATCCTGCATACATTTACACATTTGAGTAACTTGGCTCACAAAGGTAGTTTAATTGTGTCTGGGTCTGATAAACTCCAGCAAGATGAAGGGTTCTTTGAGTAGAAATGGGTTATATTTAAATGCTTATGTTAAGTCTTCTTTATGCTATCGCATAGTATAGAAGTAGGCTTGAATGTAAAGGAGAGCTGGGCACTTGATATTCACTGAAACTTTTCATGCTGGTTTCATCCCTAATTATTCAGATACATTGTCATTTAGTGGATCAGGTTTATCTAGAATATTCCAATTGGTTCTCATGCTCATCTCCATAGTATCTGGTGCATTTCAGCCGTGAACCGAGAACATGGCTAATGGTATTAACTGTAGGCAAACACAGTTATTAGAAACTGCTGATTTTGAAATTAATTTCCAGCAATCATTCCACCGTCAACTCCCTTTTATTCTGCAGAAGGCAGTAGAGCTATATAAAGATGAAGACCCAGGTGACCTATTTTAGGGCTTTGGCAGTTCAGAGTAGGGCTGCTTTCCTCTGGAAGTTTATAAAAATTAATAACATACCTATTTCCTTATATTCATATATGCAGCACAAGACGTGCAGTATACCATTCCTGTGTGAGTGACAGCACATCCCTTAAGATGGATAAACGCTGTAAGCTTTCTTTACAGGACAACGCCTGTTATTACAGCATTTCTGATTTCTGTATTATTGCACAGATCTTCAGTATAACAGACTAAGTAAGCTCAGTGGTGCTCCTACAATGGCCAGCATGGAAGGAGCAGTCAGCTTTTCAAAATACTGTGAAACCCCTGAGAAGGATTTTTATGGAAAGTGGTAAGCTGGGCTTTAGGATAACAAAAGGAGATGATTGTCTTACGAGCCCTATGCTTTTCAGTGATTGCTTGTTGAGCATCTCAGTCTGCTTTGGCAAAAGCCTTGCAGAAGCAGAGGAGCTGGAGCAACTCGGGGTGGTTGGCCTGGTGTTGCTGATCCCTGGGAGCTGGGCATTGGCTTGGATTGGCCCACCGATGGCTCCACTGCCCCTGCCACCACACTCTAAGGTCCTTTGCAGCCCACACCGCTCTGTGGTTGTGCAGGGCAGCTGTCACTCAAGGGATTTGACCTGTGCATTGAATGTGTGGCAGGCACGAATGGCTCCATGTATTGCTTCTTCTCTAGGCCCATAGCTCTGTAGCTTTTCAGTTTGTCTGAGTGCGGCTTAGAGGAGTCCTCTCTGGACATTGGTGGTGGGGTAGGACTGATACTGAAGTCATGTCCATGGAAACAAATGAAAGCCAATCCCCTTTGTACAGCAACAGAACTAAATGGCAAACAGATGTGCAACCTCCTTTGTTCACATAGGAAATGTTATCTTATATCCTACGCTCCTGGCACTCTTTCTTCAGCTTTTAGGTTCGTTCCTTTAAAGATGATTCTTGCAACGCCTCCATCTCTGCAGTTTCTCAGCCAGGGTCACACAAGTTATAACCTTTAGATGCTTGAGTCCTTTCTGTGTAAGCACAGCAAATACTCACCAGATGTGAACATTTTGGCAACTTAGAGAGGAAAATTAAAACTTGGATCTGCGCCCTGTTGTGGAGGTTTGTAATGGATGAACAATCAATCCAGGAAGCTGGAGTGTTTCTTGGGTTTTGTTGTCTTTTTTTAATGAGATTTTGTCCAATTTAGTTATTGCTCACCCATATTTTTGCTGGGTGACTGAAGAACAATTTATAGGAGATGTGAAGGACTGATATTTCTGATAGGTTCAACTTTGTGTGCGCTTGGTTTTGTTAAGCACTCCAAAACTCAGGTCTGGACCAAGGGTTCAGCTGAAGGACGAGGCAGTGCTAACCTGCTTCCCTGACTCTCCCGGTGCATCCTATTCCAAAACCACTGCACAATACTTAGATATTCAAATATTTTAAGATAAATAAACAAGTCAGTGAAGCTTGCAGCTTCCTTTTCCCCTATAAACAAGCCAAAAAAAGCTGCTATAGGCTTTTTTTTTTTTGCTTTTTTTTTTTCCCCTTTGACAGTGACTTCTAAGGAAACCATTAACTCTTCCTGTCTCACAGCAGTTAAGGTTAATAATCGTCGAGGTAATGGCCATCACATTTAACAGCCAGGAAGGTATATGAATAAAAACCAACCTTCTGCTAATGCAGCAAGTGAGCATTTCCCCATCTCCTCCTGTAATCAATCTACATTGTTAATGACTCTGAAAACAGACTGAACTGCTGGGGCTGGCACCGGGAAACTTGCATTACAAACTAACCATCTCTTATTAACCTTTTGGTGTTTCCCTCACAACACTAATTACAGCCAAATAGAACTACTGTTTGTGAAACTCTTAAGTTAAAACACGACATTCGGAGGAAATATGGTAAAATCCAAAGCTCCTGTTTGCTTGGCCTTTCTTTTTAATTATGATGGAGGATGGCTGTTACTTGTTTAACAGAGGCTTACATGATTAATGCCGTAATGTTACTGTAATTAAAACAGCAAAAAAGATGTGATTGGAGTCTGTATAATTTACAGACATCTCCACATTCTGGTGGCAGAGCAGCTCTAAGTGTTGCAAAGAGGAATCATAAAAATTTATTCTAATTAAAATTGCCAGATTGACTAAACAACAGGTGACTTATGTAACTCGAGCGACTTGCTCTTTGGGTGAGAAATCATCTGAAATCAGTGAATTATACAGAGCTGTCTATTATTCTAGTAAATGGGAAAGTGTGTGCTTACCATGGCAACCTGCATCAATTTTGCTGCCGCTGGAAAATACAGGGCCCTTTATTAAAGGAATAATCACTGCAAACAGTGCGCTGACCCTCGGCCTCCGCAGGCTGTCGGTACACGGCATCGCGTTAGCGCGGATCGTTACAGGTCACAAGCAATTGCTATCAAATTAAATAACTCCTGGTGTATCACAACGTGAAGGGGTGACGTGGGCAGAGCGCCGCTTCTTGCCCACATTTGGACCCACGGATGGTGAGGACGTCCCCACTCCTTCCCTCACAAGGCTGTGGGCTTTTCCAGCAGCGCTCTCAGGCTGTCCCCACACCTTGGCCAGGGGATGAGGAACTGAGGTGTGAGGTTTGGGACCATCGCACTGCTGGCTCCCTTTGGGATGAGCTGGGTAGCTATTCTTTCCCCCACTACTGGCAGAATCACTGCAAATAACTTTATATGTGCCATAAAGAGAAGTCATGGTCCTCTCTTCATTTGGACCACTTACAACAGCATCATGTACAGAGTGCCTTAGCAGTGTATAAAACCATGACATGGGCCCACTATTTTCTGGCAGGAGGTGTACCTGGTGAGTGTCTGAAGTGCTCTGGAGGCATAGCACAGGGTTTGTATGCAGGTTGTTTTACTAAATGATCTACGTAATAATGCATAAGTCAAAACTCGGTAATAATTGGCAGCAAACAGCCAGGAGAACTTGCAGCTTTTATCCGTCTTAAGGGAAGTGCTGCCACTCAAAGCTCTTCAGTGCTATATTTTATTTCTTATACAGCATAGATGAATGTGAGTAGATATTTTTTAAATAGGTCACAGAATTATTAAAAAGTTTTGCAGCTTCTCTTTGCTGCAGATGTGCAGTGTGCTGGGAACGGAGCCCGGCCAGGCCCTGGCTGGTGCTGCATTCCCTTCTCTTTTGTATCTGCGTCTACGACAGAAGTCCTTTGTAGCAAATATATTGTTGATATATAAGAGCCACAATGTATGTAATCACAGTGAGCATTATGTGGCCCCATTTTTGCTGAGTATCCGTAATAGCGATGATAAACGTCCCCGCTCCCAGCATCAGATCTGTTAGTGTTTCTATTTTTTCAGCAGAAGTCTTTATTTTTGTTCCATTTTCCTTATTTTCACCCTCTTTCAAGTGTGGAGAATCACTGGCTTTGTAACCAGCTTCATTAGCTGCTTGCACATTGTGTTTCATTACCGGTGCCCGCGGATGGCTCCGAGTGACAGCACACAGCAGCGGGTGTCCGACTGCCACTGCTGTGTCACTTCACGTTCGGGCAGAGATGATGGTGCTCGGGGTGTGGAGGAGAAGTCAGGTCAGGGCAGGTTGAGCCCCAGCGCTGAGGTTGTCAATAGGAGGAAACTGGAGTGTGTGGAAGGGCTGGCTGTAGTGAAGGCAGGGCTCTATCCCAGAGGAGTCCTGGGTTAAAGTGGGTTCCTGTAGGAAAAGGAGAAAATTGAACCAAAAAAAAAAAAAAAAAGATGAAAAAAAGCCCCATCTGAATTGAAGTGATAGGAAATGAAAATTGCTGAGATATACTGTCATGTGGGTAGTGGTGCTACCAACCTTGTGCTGCAGTAATTACCTCTATGCATGCAATTTGTGCTCGGCTACGAATGATTTCCCACATCATCCGGTGCCCAGGCTATATTCAATCAGTCCCAGCTGGAGAAAACTATCTTGGATCATTTTGTGAGATTTCACCACAGATGCTACCTTGCATCTTACGGAAGCACTGGGAACTGGAAGCCACAAAACGTCCCTGGCACCGATGTGTGGGCATGGGGACATCTCAGGAGGCTGCCTGCAGCCAGGAGGGCTGGGATGGATGGAGGCAGATCCTTTGGCAGGGTGCTGGGGGTCACAGCAAGCAGCCCTGACCCATCCGAGGGAGGGGGCTTTGCTGAGTGCATGGTGGAGAGAGCAAGTATTGTTCTTGCACTGTTAAAGTGGTAGACGAAGGAGGGTGAGGAGCACTGGTTGGAGTTTTTGTGAGAAGCCTAATGGAGTAGGTGTGTGCACTGATTGCGGACCAAAATACGTCTGGCACTTGGTTCTTCTGGCTGCTTTGGAAATGTCACCTCCGTTAAAGACGTATGGACTTCTCTAAAGATTCACGAGTCCTACTGCAAATTGTACTTGTTGGCTGTGGCACATAAAAGGTCTGTGCTTTGTATATTAAGGTGTCCTCTTAAATGTCTTAAAAATCTGTCCTTTTCCTCTGATTTGTCCTGCCTGGCTCTCCAGGGCATGCCAGCCTGGCTCTGCATTTGGTACAGCTCAGAGAGATGCTACAACGCATCTAGAGTTTGGGAATTTGTCTGGGAATCTGAAGCCAAACCATGCAGAGCAGTAAATCAGGAAAGGTCAGAGCCAGAAGTGTTATTGGAAGCAGTAGGTACATTAGTGGAATATATAAATAGCTCTGGGGAGTGTGTGGCACACCCAGGTGGGCCACTAGGTGTATTTATGCTGCACTTCCATTTGTTTCCTGTTTTTCACTGCGAGTTTACCAGCTATTTGTGCTGCTGACATTGCTTTTCAGCAGCGTGTTTCAGAAGCCATGTCTTCCTGATGCCCCTGCCTGCCCATCCTTGCCATTCTGTTGCAGCCATCCAGGCAGCGTAGGGCTGCAGCTTCCCTGTGACACTCGCTGCTTCATTTCCATGCTCTGCTTCTGTTCTGACATGCAGTGATTTTGCAGCCACTCTCTGACGAGTTTTGGTCCCTCGGATGCATTGATTTACAGACCTTTCCTCTGCAATACAGCTTCTCTTGATGACAGTCCATGAAGCACATGATAACTCAGCAGCCTAAATTATTCAAGGAGATTGAATGTGTTTGGCTTGTTCCAAACTTTTGTTTCCTTTCAGGGCTGTCAGTAGAACAGGTAATCGTGATGCTTGTATCAAACTCATTCGAGTGCCAGAGAGACACAAACAGCTCGAGTACAACCCGTGTTTTACCTCACTCATCACTTATTTCCTCCTCGAGCCGTTCTTTTCCTGTGCACTTTTGTGCCTTATAAAAATGTTTATCTTACATTTACAGTGTTGTTCTCCTAGGAAATGATTGTGTGGCCCCTGTAAAATTCAAAGAAAACTCTGTGTCTGTTCCACTCTTCAGCCACGTGTCCTTTTGTGGAAGTGTATTCACTCGTGCACACATCACTCATGCAAATATTTAGATGAAGTAGTCATCACAGTAGGATCCAGGAACCTCACGTTAATGAAGATGTGTAATTAAAATGAACAATTCCACCTGCAATTCCCTAATCACCTGACCTCTGCCTCGTCAGCCTTCCTCCTTTGTTGCTTGGTAGATATGCCCAATTAATTCACTCTGAGCTCCACACAGAAGTGCTTTGCAGAGCTCACTGAGCTCCAGCAGTCATGAGAAGAGGAGGTGCTTTGTCTGTGCAGAAATGTCCCCTTGCTTTCTGGGGCCCTTCTGCATCTGCAGTGGCCACAGAAACTTCTGAGGAGAGCTGTAGGCATGGATTTATACTCTCCAAACGCATGCATCTGGTTCCTATTTCAAATGGAGCTTTAGGAGCTGACTCAAAGCCTGCTAAATCCAGTGGGATGCTTTAAGCTGATGCTGGTGGGCTTGAATTAGGACCCGAGAGAGACGGCAGCCTCAGGGATATGCTCTCAGACATTGCTCATTGCTTGAGACATTGGTCATCTCAGTCCTCATCCAAAGAGGGGAGGGGGTGTTTGCTGCTCTCTAATTTAGCAAATATGGCACACCCACTGCTGGAGGGTGGAGGATCGCCTCAGAAAATTCTAGCTGCAAATGAGGCGCGTGATTTTAGGAATTAGAATAATTACCCCCCAGAACAGGCTCCCAAGAGATGTGATATATTCTGTATCACTTAGAGTCTTTAAATCACATTTGCATGTTTTTCCTAAAAGCGTGCCTCGTCACTCAGAGTGAAGGGCTGTGCTTGAGACAGGCGCTGCGACAAAGCTGCCATCCCAGAGCAGGGCGCGCAGTCCCCGTGTCCATGTAGATCCAGTTGTGTGGGTCCACGGAGGAGTCCTGGCACGTCCTCCAGGAGGACAGCTCGTGGAGCTGCGATGTATGGGGCTGAACAAGAAACCGCACTGGGGCTGACTCAGGAGCGAGCTCCCCCAGCCAAGATCTGCCTTCCCTTTCCAAACACATGCTGACAGCTGAGCAGTCCTGGCTGTATCAGTATTTCCAGGACCTTCCCTCTCACCACTCCCTAAATGATGAGAGTGTTTTTTTAAGACTTCATTTCCCGGACTTTCCCTTTTATCTCTCCGAGCAGCAAGTAAATGAGCAGCCCTTTAGTTTTTAGTTACTGCTTCTGCACTTGGTGAGCTATCAGAGGCTGTTGACAACGACTTCTCTCTTTTCCATGCTCCTGCCTGCAGGATTTGGGGAGATAATTCATTTGGACCTGGTGCATTGTCAACTTTCAGCAGGTGTAATTGCCTAATGATCAGTGCTGATGCTGTTGTTAAGCCTGTTAAAACTTTGTCCTGCTGAACAGCCAGACTGTGTCTGTCTCAGCGCCTTGTGCCTGCTGTGTCAGCTGGGGCTCGCTTTGATGCTCCCTCCCTGTCCCCAGCTTGGATTGCTCTTTCCCACCTCACCCCAGAGGGGATGTGGCAACATACTAAGCTGTCTGGGGAAACTGGGCCAGAAAGTACAAAGAACTGGGGAAGAGCTCCATGGAGAACCAGGTGCTCCCCCAGGAGAAGTTGCTCCCCCTGTGCCCAAGCTGATGGTGAGATGGCACTGAGCGAGGCTGGGGCTGTCACCCACCCTCAGGCATGAAGGAGCTCTTAAGGGGAAACTAGCACTAGTGCTAAGCTGCTTCTTGGTGACCTCAGTGCCACTTCTGCTCTTCTCTGTCTTGGATGCCTTTTCTGTCTTTTTTATCTCCTTTAGAGCTCTAATTGGCCACTGTCACTTCTTTGCTATACATCTGAGGTGTCCAACTGGCTGCTGCCATCTCTTGAAGTTCCCATTGCCTATCCCCACCTCTTCCAAGGCTTCTCCTTACTTAGTGGCACATGGCGAGCGGTAGTGCATTACCATCCCTTTTCCAAGAACAGTCTCCATCCACTCCTCTCTCGTCCCCCAGTGCCTCATCCAATTTAATTAATTATACTTAGTATATTACGCATCCTGTCAAAGTTTTTCCTTTCCGAGGTTTAATGGTTTTTTAATTCTAATGCATGCTGCATGTGTGTTTTAGAAGCCAGCAGAGCACGCAGCAGCAGCGAGGCAGCATTACATCTGCGTGCTGCAGACAGTGAGCAAACACCAGGGTGGGTCCCGGTAGGGAGGCTCCAGCAGAATGACTGCAGGACCACAGCATGCCTGCAACTCACGCTCCCGTTTTGCTCGGAGGGAAGAGCTGCCCCATTCCCACTGCGGAGGGAAACGCTGCGATCGGATCTACCCAACTGCAGCTCTGTGCCAACACCGGGCTGTCAGAGCGGCTGCAGCCCCGTGGTGAACTCGGAGGTGAGGAGCTGGACTCCTCGCCTTTCACTCGCTCTGTCTGAACGATCCCAATTACCGCCGTCATTTCAGCCTTGCTTTGTTCTTTTGCAGGAGGATGTGGTGGGGACTACACTAATCAGGGAGCGACAGTTGGGGCTTGTACCTATCGTTCTTTATTTCCCAGTGACAGTTAAAAGGTTTGGTCAGTGAAGTGGCTCAGTAGAAGTGACTTTGTGGGGCCTTACACTTACTAGCTTTTGGTATTTCCAGATAAAACCTGCTCAGACTAAGAGAGTCGTGATGTTTTTTTTCCACCCGTCAGTATTGAAAACCACTTTGGTTTTGAAACTTCATCCAGGCTCTGTGTCACATCGTCACTGGGAGTAACGGTGCTGCAGTGTGGTTCTGCTGACAGCCCCACAAGCTGGAGCCAGGAATGGATGCAGCACGGTGGGTGCACCTGGGAGCATGGAATGTTGTGAGATCAATTCCCTTGAGGCTGCACAGGCAGAACAGGAGCCAGAAGCCCACCCTGTTTCTGGATTGCCTAGTGATGCCCAGCCCCACTCAGTCTGGAGCGCTGAAGGTTCGCTGGTGTGCTTGAGAGATGTGGGTGCAGGCGAAGGAGGGGAGAGCATTCCAAGAGCAGAGCACGGCCAGCTCAGCCTCAGCCCACCACATCACCTTTAGTTGTCCCAGCCACCCGTCAGTGGGAGAAGGGGAGCTCACCAGGGAGGATGTTTATTCTTCCAAATTTAAGTCAGTAAAGAAAGGAGGAAACATTAGATATGTACGTATTTCCAGCATCAGAGCAGTGCTGGGATATGTGCGTGCAGCACAGAGCTCTTGCATGAGACCATCTCCATCATGCAGCAAACACACCATGGAGCCAGCTGCTTTCCTTGGAATACATACACAGGTGATGAAAATGCCATTATTTTCCATTCCTGCAGTTCAACCGCCTCCCCAGTTCACAGCACAAGGCAAACCAGAAGGTTTGTTTTCGCTATCACCCACACGGATGTGGGGCTGATGGAACAGGAGCCCACCTGCGTTGCTAGAAATTGAGCTTGGTCATGGCTTGCAGGCAGCGTAATTTCCCTAGACTTCTAAGGAGGTTTTGGATTTGGCTGTTGACCTTACAGTAGTTTTAGGTGTATATTTGTGGGTGCTGATGGATGCTGGAGAATTTAGAGTTGCTTTTGTAGAACCACACCTGGGGCCCTGCCAGTTCCCATTGGTCACCTTTGGGATTTTCTGGTGCATCCACAAACCTCGTGCAGCATCCTGTCATAGGCTGTCCCTGTACTCAGACAAAGGATCCAGCAGCATGGAAAAGCTGCTTGCTGGTCAGGAAAAAAAAAAAACAGTTAAACATCGGGGAGGGGATAATGCTGAGCTCCAGCGTGGAAGAGCGAGAGGTCAAAGTCATGATGAAAAGTGGCCAGGAACCAACGCTTTTGGTTTAAAAAAAAATAAATTCCCTTACTTGCTCAACAGTGGGGAACGCCCCATCGTGCTGGGAAGCCTTCCAGCTCCCCTCCACTCCTTAGAGCTGCGTACTTTTACAAAGTACAAAGAGCTTCTCATAATGTTTTGCCTTGTGGGTACGTATATGATTAATTCCATGCAAGCATTACTGGTGCAATAACAATACTGGAGGTCCTAAAACTGCAAAAGGAAACACATTTGGCTCATACTTCATACACAATCACTTACACTTAAGCTATTGATAGTTGATTGGGATCTGTAGACTGCTGGGCTGGTGCCACTGGGTTTCTGAGTGCATTCAACGGCTGGAACAGACAGCAAGGCTGTAGGTTTTGGCAAGCTGTAGGTCTCATTAGTCAGGCTGACTGTATCTGACACGAGAGATTCCCATCCACCAAGATGAAGCTCACTTCCCTAGGCTTTGGCTGACGTCCCAACAATATTTACATGAAGGACAACAGAGGATCAGTGTTAGATTAAGGCTGTGAGTTTCCAGTAGGCAGACAGTTAAATATTCTATTGAAATCCTCTTTTGATTATTTAGATAATAATGAAGTTTATGCGTGTCCTTGAGAAATCTAGGGAAAGGCAGTTGTTTTATGCTAAGCATGCAAAGATGTGTTTAATCTTGATAATGGGAGTAAATTATGTATCAGGGTTTATAACTCAGCTCCTTCATTTCTCGCTTGCTCCGTGGAAAGAGCAAAAGCCTCTGAAGGAAGCGAGGCGTGTGCGGACGGAGGGAGGAGGCACGTGGGGTGTGGGATGGGACACGGGGGTCCCCAAGGCCGATGAAGCCGTGCTGATGTGTGCTGGCCCGCTCTGCGGCAGGTACAGGTGGCTGGGCACTGCTTGCTATCACCCCCAGCTGTAATGTCTGTTTGGCTGGATTTTCGTCGGGATCGTCGAGTAGCAATTTTTCTGAACGACACCTAATTTTGAATGGGATGCTGTAGTAATTTGATTCATTGTTGCCATTTGAATTTGGATGCGTGGCTGGTATTGCATTACCGCAACACAGTCTATTTGAATTTGGCTGCTTCAGATTTGACAATAGAACTGAAAAGTAACCTTTGGATTAATTTGCTCTAGCAACTAAAGTCCCATTAAATGGAAGGCAGCTGGTGTCAAAGGCATAAATGGAGACAAAGTTTTGCTCCCAATTGTAGGAAATGTGTTTAAACAGACTAGAAATGTTTCCATCTCTGCAGGGTATAATATACTCAAATGGTTGCATTAACATGAAAAAAATATAAGAAAGAGAGTATTTAGGACAATCCCTCTGTATCCAGTGTTAATGAAATTGAATTCCAGTAATGAAGTCAAAGGGTTGTATTCTTCAGTCGGTGCACGCAGTACAGTAACTTCCATTAGCATTAATGGGAGTTGTGCATATGAATTACAGAGCCATAATGGTTAGAGATGGAAAAGGTCTGTCAGATGCTGGAGTGCCTCCCTCTCTGAGGATCCTGCTCGCTCCAGTCTCGTGTGCAGCCTGTTGGCTCGACAAGGACGTTAATGAGCCCTGCAGTGAGTGCCCCAGCTGATGTGCAGGTAGCAAGCAGAGTTTCAGAGGTAAAATCCTGCTGCTCTGGGGCCACAGCAAGCTCTGTGGATCACTCAAGTCCCCAGAAAAGGATTAATTGGAGTTTAAATGGTGTGTTTTGCCAGTTCTCTGAATGGGAATTAATTTTCCTGGGTAGAGGGGGCCATCCAGTGCTGACTTGCATCCTGGCTCATACCTTGAGGGCTTGGCTCTGTTGTATACTGCACGGTGTGCCCAGAACCCAGCTCCTTCTGTAGCACTTCCTCATGGCATTGCACACATCCGGAAGGCTCCAGCCAGCCCAAGAGTTGGTCTGGGAAGAAAACGTTCGCTTCTTGGAGCTGCATCCACCTGCAGTAGGAGGGAGGGGTCCCTGTTGCATCCCATTTGGCCATTACAGAGATGCTACTCACGAGTCCCATTGCAATGTGGGTCCTCATCAGTTGCATAATGAATTAAGCTAATTCCTATCCCTTGTTTCATTAAGATAATTCCGCGTGGCATTAGCTTTGTCCAAGCACCGCTGACCTCCAGTGCTTGGATAGACAATGCAGGATTAAAAATGCAACATTGTTTTGCTCACATAAATCCCAAATAATGGCAAAAGATAGAAAAAGAAAGTCTCCTTGTTGCAGTAAAGAGCATTTGTCACTGTCCATATTTATTAGTATCCTCTGAGCATTGTATAAGAGGAGCTGCAACAGGATTACATTTGTGCATAGACTGGAGGCTTTTGATTAAGCGGGGTGAAGAAGGCTTCATAAAAGCCCATAGGTCAAAGATATAATACACTATTCCCCACCTCTTGTTTCGTGATATTATGCTATTACAGGAGATAAGGGAGAGGTGCAGAGTCTTAATTTACAAGCGAATGATGAACCCTGGCTGGAGATCGCTTGCATTTTGCTTGAGCTTATTAGTGGCAGGGCCAACCATCCTCACATGGCCATGCAGGGCAGGGCAGCTGCAAAATTCAGGCTTTCCTGCAGCATGCAGCTTCCCAAGAGAGGCAGTGAGCTGTGTGCTGGGCTTGCACAGTGCCTGGCAGAGAAAAGAAGGTGCTGGAGTTGAAAAGAAACCCCAAAGTAACTGGGTGATGGGTGTTAAATAATGCAGTTGTGCATTGTCCGTGAAAGATGGCTAACCATGAGTAAACATCAGCAGCAATGTTTGATCCCTTCATGTTTACTATTTATTCATATTTATTATTCATAAATTCCGTCACAAATGTTAGGCCTGCACCCCAGTGAGACATTTGCATTTTATTTTAAGTTGTTTTTTG